>JARYZH020000839.1:0-60958 GCA_030021035.2 Notholithocarpus densiflorus
AAAGCTTTTTCCAGTTCACATGTGTAGGTTCCAACACATTCGGTACAGAGTTGGCAGTTAAGTATGCTGACTTTACTGTGAAACTTCCTTTCGACTCAGGCACCCACATTAACTTGTCTTGTTTAGGACTAGTGGGGATAGGGATAAAGAGGATGGCTCTTGCAGCTATAGGCTCAAACAACTGATGTATGATATGGGATTTCCAACAATGGATATCGGGGTCAATGAGCTGTAAAACTTTGATGGGGGGCATTGGAGAGGATGAGTCCTTTGGTTTAGTAATAAATCCTTGCACCCAAGGGACCCAAGGGTCTTGCCAGACATCTATAAAAGCTCCATCTCCAATGGTGTAGCAAGCTCCTTTGATGATGACGGATTTGGCCTTATCAATTGCTTTCCATACAAGAGATGCTGATTTTGGGGGATTGGATCTCAACCAGCTGTGATCTACCTTGTATTTGGCTCGAAGAATTTGCATGCAAAGGCTGTCTTGCTTAGAGGCAACCATCCAGGCCAACTTTGCCAACAAAGCATTGTTTATGTCTTTGAATTTTCAGAATCCAAGACCACCCGCAGCCTTTGGAACACAAAGTTTGTCCAAAGACTTCCAAGCAAGGAATTTGCCTTCTTTCTCTTTTTGTTTCCATCAAAATCTTCTGGTAATGGCATCCATTTTGTCACATACCTTCTTGGGGATGTTGAAAGTAGACATAGCATACGTAGGTATAAACAGTGCAACGGAGGAGATGAGGATTTTCCTGCCTAGCTAGGATAAGCACTTACTTCTTCAGCCCATGACTTTTCACAAAGATAAGAGAAGTCTAGAGATGGGGATCTAGATAGGATCAGAGGAGCTCCCAAGTACATAGCGTCCTCTTTTAAAATTTTGAGCTGCAAGATTTCTTTGATGTGTCTACGGTGAGAGGGATGAGTGTGCTTGGAGAAGAAAACCCCTGATTTGCTCTTGCTAATTCTTTGCCCAAACCAAGAGCAGTACTTCTCTAGCACCGCATTGATGTTGTAAGCGTCTTTTGAGGTGGCCTCTGAGAAAAGGATTATGTCATCCACATACATGACGTGGGTGATGGCTGGGCCACGGGAGCTTGCTTTGATACCACTTATATTCTTGGTTCTTACCTCGTGATCCAATAATCTAGAGAGCACTTCCTGGCCCAGAATGAACAAGTAGGAGGAGAGCGGATCTCCCTGCCTTAGGCCCCTGCTGGGAGTGAAGCTTTTTGATTTGCCTCCATTAACCATGATTTCGAAGGTCACAGATGATAGACAGGCAGTAATCCAACTGGTAAAAGTGCTGTTGAAACCCAAGTGAAGGAGAACAGAGTAATTGGACTCATTAGGGCCCACAAAGGCCTAGCCTATGTCTAGTAACTCCACGGCCTAACAACCCGTTTTGTAGAAAGTGTAAAATACCACATCATTTCACAAAGAGAATTGGTGTTTGCTACAGCCATAGAAAAAAGCAACTGGATGTATGAAGAACTTATTTTGTTACGAGAGAAACCTTTTTTTTTTTTTGCTAAGCAAAAAGGGGTAGGGGGCGACCAACATGGCAATCTTACCTGGGCATTACCATAGTAGCACTCTACCCGCGGGGTCCAAGGCCCTACTAGGGTGTAGGGGACCACAGTGAGCCATAATTTCCCAACCCCACGAGAGATACTAATGAACCTTGAGCTGCTGAGAGAGGCAATCCAAGTGAGTCCATATTCGGACTTGAACCTTGGACCTCACACTCAGCGCATCTTGTGCATCACCCAAGACCACTAGACCACACCCCTCGATGGTTTCATCATTGGCTTTAAAAATGGAATTAATAAGCCCAAAAATGATATTTCGTATCACAGAACGTGACATGTAGCCTCATAACATGATACATACTCAACTTCCATAGTTGAAGCTATGAGTGTTGGTTTCATGACTAGAATTCCTAGTGGCTACTTAAGCTTGGACTTTGATATTCAAAACTAAAAACTTTTAGCGAATATGGATATTAATATGTTTGATATCCAAAACTTGTGTCCTAATTGCTTTGACGGTTCAAATTGATAGTAATTGAAAAATACGTTTTATATTATCTCACATTATGTATCTTAAATAATTTACTAAGAAATAGTATCTAAATTTTTTTGAAAAATACTATTTATTTTAGGACAAAGTTTAGCTATAAAATCAGTCGTAACCTAAGGTTACAATCTTACTCAATAAGATTAACGTTACTACATATTTTGAAAATCTAAACGTTAATTTGTATGTTCTTTACGCTTTTAATACACATGTCAAATTTTGTGTTAGTCGAATATTATTTACTATATGATCTATAAGCTTATATTTTAAGCATAATTTTAAACTATTAAAACTTGCAATTCAAATAATTTGTTGATGACATAGCTATTAATCTTTGATTTTTTAGAGATTATGCAAGCATGGTTGATATAAGAAGAAGATGTGATCCAATGGTAGATTTGTCAAAATCCACTTTTAATAAAAAGATATTGAGTAAGGTTGTAGTTTAAAGTTAAAACCAATTTTGTAGCTAAATTTTATTCTTTATTTTACAGAAAGATGCATAGTTATTTCAATTGAAGTTGTATTTAATTTCCACTAAAAAGAAAACCCAATTTTTTACAAGAAATTGTCACAATTTTTTTTTTAATTGTTATGAGTATTGAACTATTGATGATGTTGAAAAAACAAAATTTTGACAGTTTAGGGCTTTCTCTATGTCGTGTGATATCTAAAAAAGGGGTATAGAGGAGATGGTAACAGGCCCCCAAATACTATACCTAAAAGTCTAATAAAGCCTTAATCGAAGAATCGATAACAACTAGCAAAGCCTTAAATATCAAGCACAATGTTAACTCTAAGCCCATGAGCTGAATGTCACGGAAGCTCGCTTTTTGGTCGGCTTTATTTACTAAGCCCATGCTCAATAATTCAAATAGAAGACACTAGACGATATTGTGCTCCAAGCCCAGTGAGATCCATTAGACTGAATTGTTCGGAGCTCTCTATTTTTTGGGCTTCATTTAACTAAGCCCATGACCAATGCATCAAATAGAAGACACGACACGATTTTGAGCACCAAAGCCTAATGAGATCCATTGACTGCACTACAGTCTACAAGGCATTGAGTGCAATGGAATCAAAGGATAACAGTAATACTACAAGGTAATGGACTTCCAAGCCCAATGGAGTTAAAAGGCTACACCATATGGCATTGGACTTGTGGGGGCCCACAGTTCCAACCCTATCTATCAAGGGACTCTCTAGCCCAATGAATTAGTTACTTTTGCAGCAAAGGATCCGCTTAGTCCATTGCTTGACAAGTAACAGCTGATTTTATGACCCAAGAGCCAAGACCATGGTTCTTAAAAAATATAAAATAAATAAATAAAACGTGAGAATGTGGGACACATTTAATACATACATAATTTCACAATATGCATCAACTATCAACTTGTAATTGGTGCATAATACTTTTCATTTTTCATGAAATACTACTGGTGGTTCTATACATAAGTAATGTAATTTAATCATTAATTGTTATTCAAGTATGTTCTGAAATTCAGTTTGTATTTAATGCATTCATAGTCCAACCCGATACCCTATTTAGTTTCTATGAGTTCATGGCCAATGTAGACTTAGAAGCACATCTTTCAGGTTTGGTTATAATTGAAGTAGTAAGCAAATGCTTCACATCCTTAGTTCATTAATTTGATTCTCCATAAATAGATAATACTACTTGTTTTTTTACAATAGAAAAAATAATTCTCCATTCTAAAACTTTATTGTATTAATTTAATTATCGCATGATCATGGTTACTTTAACTGAAGAACACAACAAAAAGTATTATTGGTGGTCTACAATAATGGTGCAAATACTCCAATCCTAATTTTGAAAATCGATATTATTTATCAAAAATATGAAATGTGAAATTTGTTATGAATAGAATTATGCAAACCAACTCATCACTAACCCTGTCCTGCATCCATAGAGATGTGAGGACTATAAACATCTTGTTGAACGAAATTTTACATGCCAAATTAGCTAATTTTGTTCTATCCAAGAGTTTTCAAATTGATGGCGACACTCATGTGTCTACGGTTAATGTTATTGGCACTCCTGAATATCTGAATCTCGAGTGAGTATTTATGTAAATTTAAAAATCATCTTCAAAAATTTTTGTTTGTCAAATACAATAGTGGTATTTATGATCGACAATGATTTTGAAAATAAAACTGATATAAACCTATGAAATTGTTTGAATGAAATTTAATAAAAAAAAATTATAACATAAATTGACTTGCAGGTACTCTACTTCCTATAAGTTGACAGAAAAAAGTGATGTGTATAACTTTAGAGTTTTTCTTTTGAAGATAATCACTTGTCTACGTAATCACTTGTCTACGTGATAGAAAGATCCAAGGAAAACATTCACATGAGTCAATGGGTAAGTTTCATGGTTGCTCAAGGGGATATCAAAAATATTGTTGATCACAGGTTGAAGGGCGCTTTCAACATTAACTCTTCTTGGAAAGCTGTTGAAATAGCAATGCTATGTGGAACTCAGTCTTGTTGAACTCAATCCTTTAGCACAGTAAATCGTCATCCACAAATCAAATTGGTGATCGGAAGTTGGAACTCAGTCTTTTTGCTTTTTAAACTTGTTGCAATGCATATTATATTTCAATTATTCGAATAATGTGTGTAATAAAACCGGTACCTATTAATGGTCCTAACGGACTACTTGTTTTGTTTGTAATATTGTACTAAATTTATCAAATTTGTCAATTCAACTTTTCCACAAGATAAATGAAGTATACTACAGTATAAATTACTACGGGATATTGAAGTTAAAAACATGAGATGAATAATGGACTAGAATTCCAACTTTCAAGTGAAGACTTGAGGCCTGTTTGGTACGTGTATTTAAACAATATTTTTCAATTTTTTTAAAAATACGTGTAGGTAAAAAAGTATGGGAAAATACGTAAAATGTTGTTTAAAAAAATGAAAACATGTATTTAAACACATGTACCAAACAGGCCTTTAAACTTTCACATCCAAAACTCAGAAGTTTTAGCAAAATGGATATTAATATTTCATATAGACGTACATTTGGGTTCACCTTAAGCCCAAGGTAGTTTGAGATGAACAAATGAAAATGTGATACCAATTTCCTACCCCCACATCCAATTTCCTCGTGTCATTTTTTTTAAAATAATGAAAATGGGATTTATTCATAGCTATTTCGTTTAGAACATTAGACTTTATCAATAAATATAGCATGTGCCTTTTACCTTCTCTCTCTTCTTCATTGTTCTTTTTTTTTTTTTTTTTTTTTTTTTTTGGAATCATAACCCCCATTTTAACTTATTTATCTTATTAGAAAAAAAAGAACTCTTTTTTCTTAATTTTCCCTTGTCTTTTCTTTAATTTTCAAACTAGTTCTTAAAGTTTAATTTTTGTCAATTTATTCCCTTTTTGGAGTTCGTTCAAATTGATCTTGGGCCACTAGGTAAAGGGCCTTATGAATGTAGGGAAGCAGAGTAGTACAAGTGGAGTAGAGTGGAGTGTAAGAGAAAAATGGCATGTAATATTATTTATCAAATATTAATAGTACAAGAGTTCGGTAGGGTTAGACCATATAAATATTTTTGCAACCCTAATTTCTTATAGAAAATGGATAATAGCCACTTGCGCCTATGGATATAGCCTAACCAATTTTTCAAATTTTTCATTTGTCAAAATGAGTCACTAAGCTCCTTCTGTCCAGATCAATGGCAGATGAATGTTTTAATTAGTAAAATTTGTCAAATAATACTTACCAACAACAAGATCTATTAAATGAACATCTCATGAATGTCTTCAAAACAATTTTTATACATGTTCATTTGCTTACAGATTTGGATAGAAAAATCATATTAAATCATTTCGACAAAGTGACAGACCAACTGACAAAAATACACCTTCGCGACCTAAATTGACCATTGAAGCAAAAGTTAAGAGACTAAAATAAATTTTAGCCATTAAGAAAAAAAAAAAAAGAAAAAAAAAACACAAAACAAAACAAAAAGTATCTCATTCCTTTGACTATGCAATTTGATCGTAATTGAAAAATCTGTTTTATATTGTCTTAGATTATGCATCTTAAATTTAATACGTAGGAGATATTATATAATATTGCTTGAAATACTACTTATTTTACTGGAAAATAAATACTAATTTTTCTTGATTGTGCAAATTGATCGTAATTTGAAAAAGACTACTTATCTTAAATTTAAACATATTGAAAGACATGTTTTGATTTCCTTAAAAAATATTTTTAATTTCATTTGAAAAGAAAACCCTACTTTTTACAGGAAATTGTCATCAATTTTTTATTTTTATTTTTTGAACTTTTTTGAATAATGATATTTTTGAAAAACTAAAACATGACAGCTAAGGGGCTTTCTCTATGTCGTAAATTCAAGAAAAGGGGAATAGAGACTATAGAGGACATGGTATGGGGGCCCCAAAATTATACGCCAAGTCGTGGGCCGAAAATCATATCAATGTAAGACTGAATAACAACTATCAAATCCTTGATATCGCCAACGGGGGCTTGGCTGAGTGGGTAAGGCTCGGGCGTTTCGTGCACCACACCTAGGTTCGAGTCCCGCTGCCCGCAGGAATCCGTTGGTAGGCATCCTTAGTAAGGTTAAAACCCCGCACAGACTGTAATTCCGCTGGTTTGCCTGGCGCCTTGCCTGGGGGTGTAATATAACCATAAATCCCCCATTTATTATTAATAATAATAATTAAAAAAAAAAAAATCCTTGATATCAAGCACGAATGTTATCTCTCAGCCCATGTTCTGAATGTCACGGAAAATCACTTTCGTATCGGCTTTGTTTACTAAGCCCATGCTCAATATATCAAATAGAGGGCATTAGACGATATTGTGCTCCATGCCTAGTGAGATCCAACAGACTGAATTGTTCGAAACTCTCTATGTTTTGGGCTTTATTTAACTAAGCTTGATGATGCCGTGAAAATCATCAGTGAGCTACACAGTCTTCACACGCTCGAAAGAATACGTACACAATGAAAAGAGAAGAGACCTAGCAGAGAGCACCGGTGTGGTGCCGGCCAAATACCCTCCGAAGGTCAAGTTAGAACTATTCTCACAGCTCTAGAGTGCTAGAGAGGGTAAATTATGTGTACCTCGATTTGTAAGAGTATTGGGCTTTTATAGTAGAAAGTTGACACCTCTTCCTTGGTACGGAAGTCTTTTCCTTTTAGGACTCTACTTGAATAGTCCCAAACGTGATTAACAAGACATTTCCTTGTAGAAAAGGTTTGCAAGTATCTTTCGGAATTCTTGTCGTGCTAAGACTCTATCTACCTTAGGATTCCATGGCAATCAAGCTTGTCTCACAAGTATTTTCCATCTAAGATTTTCGTTACATCTATCCATAACGGACCTTTGAACAAATTGGGCTTGCCCCCTACCGGCCCACGGACATGGATCCGTCAGGCCCATTTTTAGGCCTCATCAATTTACATTTTTACCCCCATCATTTGCCCCCTTCACCCTACGGGTCCGTCATAGTTGAGGGACAGAACCAGTGGGGTGACGGTTCAAAGTAAACTGTGATGATGGTCCTATTGTGAATGGGACGACGGATCAAATGCTAGTAGGTCGACGGTCTCAGTGCGGATGCCGTCAACTGCGCAATCGTCTGACAGGTTGTCCGGAAGCCATTATGGCACATGACACGTGTCGTCCTCCGATTAGATTTTATCTCAGATCGAAGCGTCGCTTCGTCTTCTGTGCACTCCCTCTATAAATACAAGGGTTTACCCTCTTCATTTCGTTATTTTCAGCCAAAACATATTGTCAAAGCGCAACCCGTCAACCTTGATAGAGACCACCCCGTTCACCAAGCTGAATTCGTCATCGACGCACTTCCTCCGTCCATTCTCAAAAATTGGTAAGCGTTCTCTTTTCATGAATCCTGTAGATACACCGTCCTTATTTTAATTAATTTATATCCCTGTACTTCTATACACCCGTCGTAATTTCTAGATCCGTCTGAGTCTTAGGTTTTGTCGTCCTGTGTAGGCGATGTCTAGTGCGTCAAGTAACCAGTCATGCGTCCGTGACGGGGTGGATTACGAGGAAGTATATCCGTCCGGTCATAGAGACTCAGAAAGTCCAGGTGAAGAGAGGAGTCCGTCTGCCTCTTCCTCTTCCTCTTCCTCAACAGATGAGGATATGGAGATGGCTGACCCTAACGAGGGTCCTGATGTCGTTGAGGAACAAGCAATAAAGTCCGTCATAGGTGCTGATGGACTTAGGGAGTTCATCATGCTAACAGAGTGGACAGTAAATTATTTTACTTCCACCATCAAGGAGAGACACTTCAGCTCTCTCAGAGAAAATTATCAAATTCCTGACTACATCCCCCTACGTCTGCCCTGTTGAAGGCAGGACTTAGGTTTCCACTAAGCTCCATTCACCGTTAACTTTTCAAATACCTCGGCCTATCCGTCAACCAAATATCCCCAAACGCTTGTAGGGTCTTCATAGCAATGGAGGTCCTATATGGTGCTACGTTAGACGGTGCAAGGCGGCTGACGGTGCGGGAATTCCTTCACTGCTACCGTCCAGACGAAATAGACAAATCACGGGAGATATATAGTTTCGTGCCAAGGAGTCCGTTGTTAAAGGTCATATTTGAAACTCCAGACTCTAATAGGGACTGGAAAAGCCGTTATTTCTTCTTAGAGGGTGACGGGTGGATGTGTCGTCCAGGGGACACGAAATACATGCCCGTCGACATGACTTTGGGGATACTGCCTCCATCTCGTATGTACCCGTCTAGTGTGTGAATTTTACATAACCGTTTAGTTTAGTATAATTTCTTCAAGCCATTAACCGTCTACTTTTTTACAGTTCAACAGCGTCCCCAAGTTGATCTCGAGGAATTCAATTTTCTTGAGAAAATTTTTAACAAAACAAAGTCAGAAGAAAGGACCTGGGCCAAACTAGTCACACTTAATACCATCCACTGGTATTGTGACGGTCCTGCACCAACTCCAGCGGCGATCAAATACGACGCCAGAATCCGTCAACGTAAGTCTGTCGCCCTCATTACATTTGACCGTCTTTTTATTTATTAATATATATATATATATATTTTTTAAAAAATACATTCGTCCACCTTTACAGAGATGGACGGCGCTAAGAGGAAGGCTCTGATCAAGGCACAGGCTGCCAAGAAAAAAGAGACCGGCGAGGTGGATCCTAAGGCGATGGGCACAAGCAATCCGTCGATAAAAAGAAGGCAGCCGTCCAAATCGGACCGTCCTCCAAAGAAGCCCAAAGTCCCTTTGGAACCCGTCGTAGGGCTAATGGCTGAGGGTGCGAAGACTGTCACCCTGGTGAAGCATGAGGCTGGCAAAGGTCTTATGAAGGCCCCGTCCACTAACTAAGAAAAACCACCCGTCCTCCTCCGTGAAGACTCCAAATATGCCTTGGAGTGGCTTTCGTTTATCATAACCTTGGAGGATTATGAGGACTTAGGCAACCACTCCACAGAGGTAATGGGGGAGACGGGACTTTTCGCAGTTGCTCAGGTAATGAAGTCCATCGACTTTACGTTTGTCCTCTATGATGTCTTTATATTTAACCTCCTTTTGTTTCTTAGGCCATGATCATGATGAAAGGACTGATGGGACGGTGCCTCAACCACGAGACAACCTTGGACCGTGTCCGGGAAAAGGCAGAGCAGACAGAGGATGAACTGAGACAGCTCAAAGCCTGGAAATCGAAAATGGAGAAAAAATTTGATCTTTCAAAGAAGGTTAGGAAGGAGCTTGAGTAGAGGACGGAGGAGGCGAAGAAGGCACTTGTAGAGAAAGACAAGGAGGTCCAGGAGGTTAAGGATCAACTCCGTCAAGCTACGGAGGTTGCGATCCATGAATATCGCGACTCCGACGCCCTTCTGTCCGAGCTGGGTGAATCCTTCTTGGAGGGTTTTGATGACGCCCTCCGTCAGGTCAAGAAAGCCTATCCTGACCTGGAAGTTTCAAATATCAAAGTTGATGACCAAGTTCAAGCCTCCGTCATGCCCGACGCCTCAGAGGACACCGACAACCTTTTTGTTGACGACGGAGTCATCGGCGACAGGTTGTCTGCCCCAGTTCAAAGTGTCCAAGTTGTAGGGGATAATATCCGTCAGCCCGAGCAGGAGAAAGATGTAAATATTAAGGATTAGTTTTTGTAAAATTGTAACCATTTTGGGAACAACTGTTTTAATTTCATCCGTCATTTATTGCATGTATACACTTTGCATTAAACTATTTTTGTGAGTTTGGATATATGATTCATGATGAAATCAATCTCTTAGATAGATCCGTCCACTTTGCGGATATATGATTCAAATTTCTAATATGATCCGTCTACTTTGTGGAATTATGTTTTTATCCTTCTTGGATGATCCGTCCACTATGTGGACTCATTTTTATCCGTCCACTTTGTGGACTTGCGTTTTTCATCCTTTTCGGATGATCCGTCTACTGTGTGAACTTATTTTTTTATCCGTCCGCTTGGGGACTTACATTTTTCATCCTTCTGGATGACCCATCCACTTTGTGGACTTGCGTTTTTCATCATTTTCGGATGATCCGTCTACTGTGTGGACTTATTTTTTTATCCGTCCGCTTGGGGACTTTCATTTTTCATCCTTCTGGATGACCCGTCCACTTTGTGGATTTACGTTTTCATCTTTTCGGATGATCCGTCCACTATGTGGACTTATTTTTTTATCCGTCCGCTTGGGGACTTACATTTTTCATCCTTCTGGATGACCCGTCCACTTTGTAGACTTACGTTTTCATCCTTTTTGGATGATCCGTCCACTGTGTGGACTTATTTCTATCCGTCCTCTTGGGAACTTACATCCTTCTGGATGACCCGTCCACTTTGTGGACTTATGTTTTTCATCGTTCTGGATGACCCGTCCACTTTGTGGACTTATGTTTTCATCCTTTTCGGATGATCCATCCACTATGTGGACTTATTTCTATCCGTCCTCTTGGGGACCTACATCCTTTTGGATGACCCGTCCACTTTGTGGACTTGTGTTTTTCGTAGAAAAAAGAGTCGTGTCTGAATATTGCTCTTATTAATTAAAAATCATGCATTTGTAGAAAAGTACCTGCCCCCTCGGGCGTAAAAAGGCACATAAAAAACATTGTAGCAAAATTTTGTTAAAGTAAAAACTTAGTAAAATTAAATAAACTGGGATATGGACGACATAGTCGTTGTTCTTCTTGTCATTTCTACTGGTAGTATTTTCGTAGGTGCTCTGTGTTCTATGGGTGCTGCAGCTTTCGTCTGTCCAGAGTCTCGAGGTGGTAGGTTCCCTTCCTTTGCCATGCCGTGATTCAGTAGGGTCCTTCCCAGTTGGGACCGAGCTTCCCTTGGGTAGGGTCTCTTGCAGCGCCCATCACTTTCCTCAGAACGAGATCTCCAACCTAAAAGTCTATGTGTCAGACCCGGGAGTTGTAGTGCTTGGCCATGCGGTCTTGGTATCGTGCTAGCCTTTGTTCTGCCGTCGCCCTGTCTTCATCTAATAAATCAAGTTGCAGACGGATGGCCTCGTCATTCTTGCTCTCATCATGGTTATGCACCCTGTAGCTGGTGAGTCCGATCTCGGCTGGGATGACTGCCTTGCTTCTGTAGGTTAGTTGGAATGGCGTCTCTCCTGTGGGTGTTCTTGCCGTGGTCCTGTATGCCCATAATATACTTGGTAACTCTTCAGGCCATATTCCCTTTGCCCCCTCGAGCCAAGTCTTGATAATCTTGAGCAAGGATCGGTTCGTGACTTCGATTTGTCCGTTGGCTTGGGGGTGGGCAGGGGAGGAGTAGTGATTTCTTATCCCTAACTGCGAGTTGAAGTCCCGAAAGGAGTCGTTGTCAAATTGCTTTCCATTATCTAAGACTAAGACTCTAGGGATGCCAAACCTGCAAACGATACATCTCTAGACGAAACTTCGTACGTTCTTCTCTGTAATGGTGGCCAAGGCTTCAGCTTCCACCCATTTTGTAAAGTAGTCAATGCCCACAACCAAGAACTTCAACTGTCGCATTGCTGTAGGGAATGGTCCCATGATGTCTAGTCCCCACTGAGCAAACGGCCAGGGGGCCGTCATTGGGGTCAATTCTTCGGTTGGTTGTCTAATAACATTGCTGAACCTTTAGCACTTGTCGCAGGTCTTGACATAAGCCTCGGCGTCTTTCTGCATGGTGGGCCAATAGTACCTTACTCACACTAGCTTGTGTACTAATGATCTAGAACCCGAATGATTTCCACAAATCCCCTCGTGTACCTCTCTCATGACGTAGACCGCCTCTTCCGTACCTAAGCATCTTAGATATGGACGGGAGAAGCCTCTTTTATACAAGACGTCTTTTATCAAGACGAACCTTGCTGCCCAAACCTTGAGTCTTCTTGCGGCCTCCTTCCCGTTTGGTAAGATGCCATCCTTCAAGTATGAAGCTATCGATGTGGTCCAGTTATTTTTGGAACCTATCTCCTGCACGTCGTCGAAATCTATTAGAGGAGAAAGTTGAACAAAAGAGAGCACATTACCAGGGGTGATCATATGTTCTGCTGAAGCGGCTTTGGCCAAACGGTCGGCTTGCTCATTCTCTCCTCTGGGGATTTGGATGATTTTGGCGTTTAGGTTGTCTACTCTTCTTCTTACTTGATCCATGTATTTCTTCATCCTTTCGCCCTTGCACTCGTAGTCTCCATTTACTTGGTTAGTAACGACCTGAGAGTCGCAGTAAATGACTACGTTCGCGGCCCCCGCTGCTTTGGCGAGGTTGAGGCCTGCTACTAATGCTTCGTACTCCGCTTCATTGTTGGTGGTGGGGAAGTCAAGACGGATCATACATTCAATTGTGTCTCCTTCGGGTGACAGTAGTATAACTCCAGCCCCCCCGGCCTGCCTGTTAGATGATCCGTCTGTGTGTACACTCCACTGAGGAGATTCCTCTGCCCCCTTGTCTTCGTTATGTGTAAATTCTGCTATGAAGTCTGCGACGACCTGCCCTTTGATGGTGGTCCGCGAGCGGTATTGGATGTCGAACTCGCTCAATTCTATGGCCTAGAGTGCTAGTCGTCCAGCAGCGTCAGGGTTGCTCATTGCTCGCCATAGGGGCTTGTCGGTCAGGACGATTACCGTATGGGCTTGGAAGTACGGCTTGAGTTTGCGAGCTACCGTTACTAACGCAAAGGCAAGTTTTTCCATGATCGGGTATCTTTCTTCGGCTCTGCGAAGCGCACGATTGGCGTAGTATACGGGCTTCTGTACTCTTTCTTCTTCCCTAATTAAGGCTGCGCTGACGGCAGCAGGGGAGCCGGCTAGGTAGAGGAAAAGTTCTTCACCTGGTTGTGATGGGCTTAATAGTGGCGGGGCGGAGAGGTAGGCTTTTAGTTCCTCGAATGACTGCTGACACTCGGCAGTCCATTCGAAAGACTTCTTCAACGTGCAGAAGAAGGGTAAACACTTGTCCGTTGCCCTTGACACGAACCTATTCAGCGCTGCTATTTTTCCATTAAGGCTTTGCACTTCCTTCATATTTCTTGGGGGTGCCATCTCCATTATGGCCCGAATCTTATCCGGGTTAGCCTCTATGCCCCTTTGAGATACCATAAATCCTAGGAATTTTCCCACCGTCACTCTGAAAGCGCATTTTCCTGGGTTGAGCTTCATATTGTAAGAACTAAGGGTGTCGAATGTCTCCCTGAGGTCTTCCAAGTGATCTTCTTCCCTTCGGCTTTTCACCAACATGTCGTCCACGTAAACTTGGACATTTCTCCCAATTTGCTGCGTGAACATCTTGTTCATGAGCTTCTGGTACGTTGCGCTCGCATTCTTTAAGCCGAAGGGCATTACTTTATAGCAGAAGAGTCCTTGACTAGTTACAAATGAAGTCTTCTCTTGATCGGCTTCGTGCATTCGGGTTTTGATTGTAACCTGAGAAGGCGTCCATAAAACTTAGCAACTGATGCCTGGTTGTAGAGTCTACTAGTACATCGACCCGTGGGAGGGGGTAGCTGTCCTTGGGGCATGCTTTGTTAAGGTCGGTGAAGTCAACACACATCCTTCACTTCCCGCTAGCTTTTTTGACCATTACTACGTTCGCCAACTAGTTGGGGTAGTAAACCTCCCTGATGAAGCTTGCATCTTGCAGTTTGCGGACCTCTTTTGCTATTGCTTTATCTCGCTCCGGGGCGAACACTCGCTTCTTCTATCGGATGGGAGGGAAAGAGGGTGACACATTTAGTCTATGTACCATGATTGAAGGATCTATCCCGGGCATGTCCTCGTGACTCCAGGTAAATACGTTTCGATTGCTTCTGAGAAAAGTCGTGAGTGCTTGGCAGACTGCGGGACTAGCAAGGGTTCCAATCCTGGTTGTCCATTCACGGTTCGAGTCGTCAAGGAACACTTCTTCAAGTTTTTCTACTGGCTCCGTTGTCATTCGGTGTTCTTCTATGCTCATGGCTTAAAGGTGGTCATCCATTTCCATCATGGCCACGTAGCATTCGCGTGCGACCACTTGATTTCCCCGTAACTCTCCCACTCCATAGTCGGTAGGAAACTTAATCATTAGGTGGTAGGTTGAGGTTACAGCCTTCCACGAATTGAAGGTTGGTCGTCCAAGAATAGCATTGTAGGTGGATGAGCAGTCGACTACTAGGAATGTCACGTCCTTGTTAATCTGCTGAGGATAATCGCCTACCATGACAGATATTGTGACCGCGCCCAGGGGGAATACTCTTGTTCCTCCAAACCGACGAGAGGGGCGTTCGTCGAAATCAATCGTTCTCTGTCAATTCCCATTTGCTGGAACGCCAGGTAGTATAAGATATCTGCCGAGCTGCCATTGTTGACCAACACCCGGTGCATATTGTAGTCTTCTACTCGTATACTAACGACGAGCGCATCGTCATGCGGATGGTGAAGACGTCGCGCGTCCTCTTCGAAGAACCCGATAATGGGGCCTTCTCTCCGTGCTACCTTTGGTACAGAGCCCGTCAACTAAACATTTTGGACCATCCTAAGGTAAGTTTTGCGAGCCTTTTTTGACGAGCCAGTGGTCGCTGTTCCTCCTACGATCATCCTTATGTCCCCTACGGGGTCTTGGACGTTCATTATCCCGTCGGGGGTGTTGCTCCTAAAGGGGTATGTCTGCTCTCTCCTTCCTGACGAACTTCTGCAATTTTCCTTGCTTGATGAGGGCCTCAATCTGCTGTTTTAAGTCGTAACAATCGGCCGTGTCGTGACCGTGGTCACGGTGGAAGAGGCAATATTTATCCCTCGATCGCCTGTTGGGATCTCCCTTCAGCTTTCCAGGGTAGGTCAAGGCCTCCTCGTCCTTGATTTGCATCAGGACTTGGTCTATCGGGGCGGTTAGTGGGGTGAAGCTTGTGAACCTTCCTCCCGGGGGCCTAGAGTGCCTTTCATCCCTTCGGTCTCCTGTTCTTGCCTTCTTGCGCCCTTGGTCTTGCCGTGTGTCTTCCTGCCTCTCTCTTTTCTTGGGCTTTTCTTCTCTTGCCAGCAGCGCATCTTCAGTATTCATATACTTGGTGGCCCTGTAAAGTATTTCTGACATGGTCTTCGGGTCGTTCTTGTATATGGAGAACAAAAACTTACCCTTCCGCAGTCCATTCGTGAAGGCAGTCACAAGTATCTTGTTGTTGGCTTCGTCGATTGAAAGTGCTTCCTTGTTGAAACAGGATATGTAGGATCTCAGTGTTTCGTCCCCTCGCTGTTTGATGCTCATCAAGCAAGCCGTAGACTTCTTATACCTATGTCCCCCAATGAAGTGTGCAGTAAATTGAGCGCTTAGCTCCATGTATGTGCTGATGGAGTTGGGCGTCAACCGGCTGAACCAAATTCTTGCCGCACCCTTCAGCGTTGTGGGGAAAGCCCTACACATGATTTCATCCGCTACTCCTTGAAGGTGCATTAAGGTCTTGAAGGTCTCCAAGTGATCTAGAGGGTCCTTGACTCCGTCATAACTGTCGATCTGTGGCATGCGGAACTTATGTGGTAGAGGGAAGGAGTTGACGGCCGCAGTGAATGGCGAGTCGGTACGATTGACCAGATCGTCAAGATCGCTGGACACCCGTCCCTTGAGAGCGTTCATCATAACCTCCATCTGCTCCTACATCGCTTGCATCTCTGCGACGATATGTGGAGGAGTGGCATCCGTGAGGGATGGCATGCTTAAATTTTGTCGCTCTGGTCTACTCGAAACGTTACTACCCTTTGGCCCTTCTCGCTCTCTTCTGTCGGCACTAGTGCCTTCTTGGTCCTGCTCTTGGGTGCCATGACCTGCGTTTTTCTGGCGTAACTGCTCCTCCAGATCGTGGTTCTCCATAGTGAGACGTTCCACAACGGTGGCCAAAGTCTGAACCTGCCTCTCGAGGGCCGTTGTGCGAGTTTCGTCTCCCTGAACGTTGTTCGTGGTCGCCATCGAGCGAGTCAGCACCATGCAACTCTTTTGTCCAGGAAGCGTTTGTTATGGCTTTCGAATCAGAAAACAAATTCATCAAAATTGTTTCCCACAGACGGCGCCAACTGATGATGCCGTGAAAATCACCAGTGAGCTACACAGTCTTCACACGATTGAAAGAATACCTACACAATGAAAAGAGAAGAGACCTAGCAGAGAGCACAAATGTGGTGCCGGCCAAATACCCTTCAAAGGTCAAGTTAGAACTATTCTCACAACTCTAGAGTGCTAAAGAGGGTAAATTATGTGTACCTCGATTTGTGAGAGTATTGGGCTTTTATAGTAGAAAGTTGACACCTCTTCCTTGGTACGGAAGTATTTTCCTTCTAAGACACTACTTGAATAGTCCTAAACGTGATTAACAAGACATTTCCTTGTAGAAAAGATTTGCAAGTATCTTCCGAAATCCTTGTCGTGCTAGGACTCTATCTACCTTAGGATTCCATGGCGATCAAGCTTGTCTCACAAGTATTTTCCATCTAAGATTTTCGTTACATCTATCCATAACGGACCTTTGAACAAATTGGGCTTGCCCCCTACCGGCCCACGGACATGGATCCGTCAAGCCCATTTTTAGGCCTCATCAATTTACATTTTTACCCCATCAAAGCTCATTCCCAATGCATCAAATAGAAGACACTACTCGACTTTGAGCCCCAAAGCCTAGTGAGATCCATTGATTTCACTGCAAGGCATTGAGTCCAATGGAATCAGAGAATAACACTACACCCAATGGACATCAATTGGAGTTGTTGGTGCCCACAAAGGCATAGCCTGTGTGTTACATATGCAACAAATGCCTAGGTTGTGTCTAGCTTGGACCTTGATATCCAAAACTTAGAACTTTTAGCAAATATGGATATTTATATAGATGTATTACATTGGGATATTTATACAGATATTTAAGCCCAAGGTGATTTGGGATGAAAAAAATGAAAATGAGATACCAATCTCCACCGCACACCCAATTTCCAAATGTGTCATCTTTTCTTTGATTAATCATAGGTCTTTTGAGTAAAACCAATAGATCTTACCAATTAATTTAGCATGTACCTTCTACCTCCTCTCTCTTCTTCATCTTTTGATTACTTTTTTTTTACCGTCAAAACCTTCATTTTAACTTATTGATAATCTTCAAATTAAAAATAATAAATTCGGTATTCCTTAAGTTTTCCTCAATTGTCAAATTAGTTTTTATATTTTAATTTTTACCGTCAAAACCTTCATTTTAATTTTACAACATTTTCATTACAAAATTTAGGGGGTAAGTTTTTATTAGTTCTAATTTGAGCACATTACTAAATTTTTTTTTTTTTCCTACTAATAACAACCTACCACTTAAAATTTATTGTAAAAGTTTTTTGAAAATATTGTGGACATTGCATTTCTTTTATTGTAACCTCCTATCAATGCATATTAGAAACAATGCTAGGACCACGTCTCTTTACACAATTTGAAAGTTCAAATTAAATTTGAAAGTGCTACATGAACAACATTTTCACAAAAATTCATAGGTGGTAACTTATTATTGATTCTAATTTGAACCAACTAATAAAATAACTTTTTTGCCCACCAGTAATAGCTAGTAATAACATGTCATTTAAAATTCGTTGTGAAAATGTTGTGGACATAGCATTTATTTTAATTAAATGATTTTCAGAATTGTAAAAATTACATGTCTTTATTCAAACTCTTAACTCCTACGTTAACTAGAATTAAAATTAGAGTGTTAACGATTGCCCTTAAGGTATTTGTTAATAGATCATTTTATTAAAGTTTTAATACTACTTTTATGAGAAATGTAAAAGCTGTCAAAAAAATCTGTTACTTTATTTTTTTTCCTATAAAATGTTTCAAAAAATATTTTCTAAATCAATGTCCTTAGTGCATTTGTTAACATAGCCTTAAAATTAATAGGGTAAATTAGTTATTTGATCCCTAATCTCTAGTTTGTCCATCAATTTGGTCCCTAACATTTTAAACATTTTAGTTTAGTCCTTATCCTTTTATTGTGTCAAAGTGGTCACTATCGCTAAATGGTGGATAAAAAATACTGACATGGCTAACGGTAATATTAATATATTATATTTTCCGCCACATAAGCTATCACATGTCCTAAAATTGAAAAAGTTTTGAACTTAGCTTATTTTGATCTTCATTACCAAAAACTAAAGATTCGAAAATTTATTTTTCCCTACTTTTCTTTTCCTTTGCTTTATTGGGAACCAAACATGGAATAAATACTAAGAAATCAAAACTCAACTCAACTCACAATAAGCCAAATTGGACAATAGGCCTCAAGAAACTTCACGGAATGAAAAATTTACAACAAGAAATTTTGAGGAAATGGGTGAGAGAAGCAATGAACCAAAGCCACCTATGAAGATATTATAAGAGAGAGAAAGAGAGACTCATAGTGCAAACCAAATAATTGAATTGAGAAAGAGAGGACTTTATTGGAAGTCTAGGAAGTTTCAGTTAGTGTTGATAAACTAAATATTTGAAATTTAGCTAGGGGCTAAAATTTTTGGAAAGATACCTTCTCTTCCAATATGGTGGAGTTGTTTAGGGTTTAGGGTTTAGGATTTTGTTGTATATAGTTATACAGATATAAGTTATTAAAACATATTACGGTTTTGATCCTGAGTTTAATTTTGTCTTTGAATTATCAATTGTATTTATTTAGGTTTTAAAAAATATTAATGTCATCCTTGTTATTACTTTGTTTTTAGATGAATAATTTTCATGACGTTTTCAATGATTTGACATATATACATGTTCATGTCTGTTTGGACCAACTAACTCTAATTTTTCAACCTTTTAAAACTGAACATATTTTAAAAAGTGACATTAGAAAAACAAATGGTGTTTAAAATTGTAGTCTAAAAAGTCCAATATGTATCAAAAAAAAATCCCAATATTAAACCACCCTAACAGGTAAAAAAAGATTAATTTAATGGCAAATTGCTATTTAGTCCTTAACTTTCAGACTTTGTGTCAATTTAATCTCTAACATCTTATTCTCTCTCACCTTTCTTCGAAGTAACAACCTTGAAGAAACATTAACATGAAAAGTATGCAAAGTGAAAGACTTGTTAGGCTAAAATTCAAAGCTCATGCTTCTTCCTTCGCAAGCATGTGTGTGCACACTACACGCACTGAATGGCTTTACCTATTATTAGACCAAGAAGCTAACAACCATGATAGTCAGACAGAATGGATTTACCTATTATTGTACCAAGAAGAGTAAGCTACAAATCTGAAATGCAAAAGGACAAAGTATATATATGTTGTGTGCCTGTTTCTCTCCCTTTAGGGCTTTTGAATTTTGATGCATTAATCAATTTCCAAATCTCTGGAGCTCTAAGAAGAATTAGGGTCCTAACTCCTAAGGCCTAACCCCAATATGGGATAAGGGTTGGTAAATGGGAAACATGCCTACTCCCTAACCCATGTCAAAGTTGCGGGTTTCAATTAGTTTAATTAATAAAGTCTTCTATTAATATTGAAGATGTTTGGAAATTGAATTCCACCTGCACTAAAAACTAGTTGGTATCTTGACCTAATATTAAAGAAAAATCTTAATAGAGCGGACAACATAATTGGAATTCTATTGTATCTAAAAAAATAAAAGTAAAAAATTGCAAAATTCATATTGAATAAGTTATGCTTAATCATTGTCACAAGACTTGCAACTCATCACGAGATTGAAAATAAAAAATAAAAAAAATTGTTCATAACTCATTAATAGGGAAAAAAAAAATGCAGCTTTTGTGTTTGAGGCCAAGCTATATTTGATATTTGTTTTTAAGAATTCATTATTTAAATATCGACCAGCAGTTAAGCTATCAATATAATGGGTGTTAGACCTTTTCTAATAGGAAAAATGTTGAAACTACTACAAGCATTGCTGTATTTGATATTGAGTCCAAATATTCTGTCCACCCTCTGTGCTTCACTTTATATTGCACAAATCAAAATTTTCCACATGTCTACTTATTTCATTAATGCCTAATTTTATGCCTTCTCTCCTTTATTTACCTAAAATTTGCCACATAGTACACATTGGAGATAAATTGCAAAATACCAGTCCTTTGACATATTCCAATTTTTCCTTTACCTTTTATGGGCAATTTGGATGAGTTTCCTAAACGGACATCGCAATGAACACCTTCAACAAGCTCAACAAAGAGCTCCTTTTTTCCACTCCTGTGGTTGCTAGCTCCAAAATCAAGATACCACACATCTTGCGAATTATTTTTCTCTTCTTGTGCAAAAAGAAGTGTACATTCTTCTTTTTCAACATTGGATGCCTCAACAAGATTAGATTGTTCGTTGTGCTCCTTAGATTTATTGTACCAGCAGACTAATGCATAATGTTCAAATTTGTTGCAATTAAAACATTGGATAGTTCTATTACCTCCACGTCTGCGAGCAGATCTGCCACTGAATGTTCCTCTTCCACGACCTTTGCCATGGTTGCTATTAGTATATCCTCCACGGAAGCCATTAGGCTTCTCCTCTCTTAAATTCAATTTTGAATCTAATTCTTGCGCAATGACAACAGAGCTAGAATTCTTTTCCATACGTTGCTCATACACTTGAAGAAATCCTATTAATTCCTCAATTGAGAGAGTCTCCAAATCTTTGGACTCTTCAATAGGCACCACGACATGCTCAAATTTATTTGCAAGAGATCTTAATATTTTCTCCACCACACGAATATCTTCAATACTCCCTCCATTACTTTTCAAGCGATTAACAATTACATGTAATCGTGAAAAATAATCAAAAATAGTCTCACCATCTTTCTGTTGGAAAAACACATGGAACAACAGATTTGTATCTCATACAAATACACGCAACGGAATATGAACAGATCTACTTCATTCATGATTGATAACATGTACTATGTAAATTTCAGAATTTAAGAACAAGAGAGTGTACCTTGGTGTGGTGAAATTCAAAACAAAAGATTAGAAGTACTTGGAAACACTTTTAATCTTCACTCCAATTCCACTTTACGCCCAAGAAGTGTGGTCTCTCAATCAATTTCTAAGGGAGAATAATCGAGTGACTTCTACTCACACACACAAACCATTTCACAATGATGTATCTTATTAAAATTCTGTATGTTTCTCCTTTTGTATCCAATTGATTATCTAATTGGGCTGGCCTTTTGGGCCTTTCCAATTGGGATTTAGTGTGTGGCTTGGAGTGAGACGAAAAGGGAATAAATAAGACTCTAGCTCCAATGGGCCTTGGGCTTTTCTGTCAACTCTTGACAAGTCCAAAGTTATCATTAATTATATTTAATACCACTATATAAATATAATTACACTCTAGGCCTTATTAATAAATTATATCTCAAGACTTTATTATACATGCAACCCCTTCATGAAATATTCATAGTAATACAAAGTCATGAATGTAGACTGCCACTTTGAAGATTACTACATCTTAATCCTTGAGTACCCGGTTTAATCCTTTAAGTTATTCATCATATATTTATGAAATCCAATTTCATAAATATATACTTTAGTAACTTCTTACTAAAGTGGTTAGGCTTAACACTCTGAATAACCAAATTCATTAAACATATCTCAATGAAATATTTTATATCTCCGTTAAGAGATTATGAATTCTATCTTGAAAATATATGTTCCATCAACACTAAATGTGGTTGCCCAACATACTGAGGTTTTGATCGTGACTTTAGATCTCGCTTCTAATATATCAAAGCAACCTACACCTCATGATCAAGTCTATTATTCTCTCAGGATTAAGAGTTCATGCAAATAGAAGTCGTGAGATTTATTATTCATTTGACAGTCGTTAGGAGAATAATAAATCTTACAGCGGTCTAGGAGAATATAATCAAGTGACTATATGATAATATCCAAATATTTATGTTACCATTATTTAAGATAATAATAAAACAACTTTATTAATCACAACATTAAATCATACATAATGTCATACATAGCATCATACAATAGGATTTAAAGACACTAATTTTAACAATCTCCCACTTGCCCTAAAGACTATTGTGCACTAATCTAACTCTCATTCCCTCCAAATGTGACTCAAAAGTCCTTTGGGGCAAGGCTTTGGTAAAGGGATCTACTAGATTATTTGCACTATCAATCTTTGCTACTACCACATCTCTTCGAGCAACAATGTCTCGAATAATATGGTACTTTCTTTCTATGTGCTTTCCTTTCTTGTGATTCCTTGGATCCCTGGATTGTGCAACCTCTCCACTATTGTCGCAAAACAATGTGATAGAAACTTGCTCCATTCTCACAACACCAAGATCAGAAAGGAATTTCTTGAGCCAAACAGCTTCCTTTGTTGCTTCACAAGCAGCAACATATTCAGCTTCCATGGTGGAGTCGGCAATACATAATTTCTTAACACTCTTCCAACTTATGGCTCCACCTCCCAAGGTGAACACATAACCTGAAGTGGACTTTCTGAAATCAAGATTTGACTGAAAATCTGAATCTATATAACCAATGGGAATCAAATCCTCACTATGGTAAACAAGCATATAATCTCTCGTTCTCTGTAGATACTTGAGAATATACTTTACAGCTTGCCAATGTTTAAGTCTTGGATTTGATTGATATCGGCTGACCATGCCAACTGAATAACAAATTGGCTAACCCAT
Organism: Notholithocarpus densiflorus; assembly: GCA_030021035.2. NCBI lineage: Eukaryota > Viridiplantae > Streptophyta > Magnoliopsida > Fagales > Fagaceae > Notholithocarpus > Notholithocarpus densiflorus. The sequence continues at coordinate 23,281 of JARYZH020000839.1, forward strand.
GGGCTACTTTGTTACCACTTTGTGGCACAACAGAAAACATGCACTCGCTAAACCTTGTTGCTTGTAGTAAGGACCCTTAAATCAAGTTGCAGATGCTAGAAGGTGGGGTGATTGAGCCCGTAAGGGAATTATAGACCACCATGGAGTCTCCTACGAAGATTGCAGTACTAATACCTCGATCCCAAGCAAACCTCATTCCCTCCTCCATCGCCTTGGCTTCAATCTCAAGAGGTCCCAACAGAGCGTGGATCTTCATACTCAATGCAACACGAACCAACCTGAGATGGTCCCTAATGACGACCCCAATTCCCACAGCCCGCTGCCTTTCAAACACAGCACCATCAACATTAATTTTGAAGCACGGAGGGTGAGGAAGAGCTCAGCCAACTTCAACTTCTAGTTTCTTCACTTGAATTCTATGATTCGCCAATTGAAACTCCTCTAAATAGTCCATAGTCCAGCATTTGAGAATCAATCAGCAGACATGAGTTTTTTAATTGTTACATATATACGTGTATTGTACGAGTATGTTATGCGTATTTACCAACTAGGAATGTTATAATAAAATTATTTTTTATGTTTATTATAACTTTTTGTTGAAATAATGATTGTTATCTATAAACATAATGAACAAAAAGTTGTAGAATTTGTTATATTTTTGAAAAAAAAAAGGTCAAAATGCTTGGTAAATTATAATTAACAAATAAAATATTTATTATGTATATTTTGATATTTCCTGAAAATGACATTTGTAATATGAGTGTGTATTGGGTTTTGTCCAAATAATTTTAGGGGTCAAGATAATTGTTTTATTAGTATTAGGATAATAGGACAGGGGTTATAGTAATATTATTTGATATGACTAATAGAGTGTTTGATTGTCTTTGTTCTCATTCCAATAGTCGTTTACACATTAGTTTTTATTTTCGCCTTATTCTGCTACACAAAGCATAGACAATCAATAGTCAATGCAGTGGCAGAACTAGAAAATATTTTTCAGGGAGCCAAACTAGAAAATGACTAGAAAAATATATTTCATAATAAATTCACTTTGATTCAACAAAATTGTGCCCTATGTTCAGTGGTTTTTAAAACAGATTCGCAAATCTAATTAATCTATATATCAACACGTAGATACATTGTTGATTTTCTAGCTATCTTAAATACTTGACATAGTTTAGAAATGGTAGATAGATTATTTAGTCGTGGAGGTTGAGGGTTATGCTGAAGTTCAATTCACACATGCAAAGTCTATGCAATCGAATAAAACCAAACAATTAAAGTAAATTTGTCTTCCCTCACTATAATAACTAGCGTTTAACCCGTGCAATGCGCAGGATCATTTTATGAATTAAAAAACAATCAACTTAATATATTATACTTAATGTGAGGGTAAAATATGGAAGGGGGTGGATGGTTAGTTGTTCAGATAATGATGCTAATGAGACTTTTTTCATCGCCATTAGCGTCTCTAGTTGCTGTATATTCTTATCGTAGCATTCAATTTTGGAAAAGTCAAGGTTTTCTTTATATGAAGTAACTTATGTTCTTCTTAGTTCTCTGCTTGGTTCGAAATAGCTAACTGTTGCCTTTATATTTTTGCAGTGCCGTTATGGACATAAACTGTGTTCTACTTGTAAATCAAGGGTACAAAACCGATGCCCCACTTGTAGACAAGAGCTTGGAGATGGGAAGGCACCCCTAGAAGCATCCGGTATAGCCATAGGAAGTTAGAGGCAGTCATGTGCGTAATGTTTGCAGTTGAGGTATAACCATAATCATGTGTGATGCTTGCTGCATCTTTTTTGTGTCAAATGGACCCTAAACTTTCCTCCATTTTGTTGCTGTATTGAACTGCATATTCCTTAAAGATTGATAATTTTCCCGTATTCCTTAAAGATTGATTGAAATTGTGACAGGTTTGAGAAAATTCCAACTTGAAAAAGTTTAATCAATTAATGAGACATTAATGAGATAACAATAAAATAAGCTGATGTGGACTTTTGGATAACAGTGAAAAAAACTTAATGAAAGAGGTAAAAAAAAAAGGTTAGATGCAAAATTAGAACTCCACTTGGCAGGACTTCATGCACTCTCGCATGAGGTCTCTACTTATATATATATTTATATTGATTTCAATGATGTGACAGTTTTTTGTAAATGTTTTTATTTTTTATTTTTGTTAATTTTGTGCAGCAAAAAGAATTAATATATTATTAATATTTGAAGTAGTTTGCAATTGTGTGTGTGTGTGTGTATATATATATATATATATATATATATATATAGTAGTTATAGTGAGATAAATATATCATAAATATTTGGAGAGTATGTATCTAATGTGAGTGCCTCTAACTTTGGGATAAAAAGATTTGTTTTTGTTTCACATTTTGCACATCAAAATAATCCTGCTTGTGGTTTGACATTCCTTTCACAAAGTACGCACAAAATGTAATACCAACCCATTGTTGTATCAATGTTACTTATTGTTGCAATACCCTAGCAGTTACATCTTGCAATGAACTTTGAAATTAATATGTATTATTTTTTTAATGTAAATAATATGATGTATTATTATTATTTTTACATAAATGATGAGTATAATTTGAAATGATTAACAAATCTGTCTTGTAGGATCTCATTCAATACATTTTATCTTTACTATTGTCTTCATATTATTTAAAGATAAATCCTCCTATGAAAATTGTTTTGCATGTATTTTTGGTATTTTTTGTATAGGATCATATTTTTTACCATTCCTATCATTGAATTTTTTAAGAAAATATTAAGTTAATGGCATTTTGCGAGATAATATATGTTATTTATTAGACTTTTTGTTATTATAAATTTTAGAAATATGGACTTGTCAATTATTCCAACAACCTCGAGGATCTCAAGATTTATATATATTTTTGTTGCATTGGTCGATGATAGAGAATTTGTTTGCATAAATTTCATAGAACATTATTAATAGACAAAAGCATATTGAATTGAAATTGGGGAAAAATGGAGACATGATTTCATGAGAATGAGATTTTCTAGAAGTATCATCTATACGTGGGGGAGGAAGAAGAGAGTTTGTAAGAGGGTAAGAGTTTTTGCTTTGATTTATACGTGGGAAGGGTCAAACTTTGGTCATAATATGTAAGGTAATAATTGGGCTTGAGTTTTTCATAAGGTTTGGTATACTTTTAAAAGGTAGTCCATTTTGTAGTGACTAACTTTTGGTCTAATTGGTCTAATTGTCAAGAACAGCTCATATTTGATATAATAGTAAAAAGAAGTTACTATGATCTATTGGGTAACAGTAAAAAATACTTAATAAAAAGAAGTAAAAAATGCTAAATTTATGTAATAGTAAAAATAAGTTACTATGATCTATTGGGTAATAGTAAAAAAAATTTAATGAAAAGAGGTAAAAAAAAGACTAAATGCAACATTAGAGTGCCATGTGGCAGGACCTCATGCACTTTCACATAAGGTCTCTTCTTTTATATATATATATATATATATATATATATATATATATACATATTTATATATATTGATTGATTGATTTAAAAAGTTCATGGTTTATTAAAAGTGTGACAAGTGGCGCAATAGGAAGCGTACCGTTGTAATAATGAAGTTTATGTGGCAATTCTTGTAATAGTTTTTAAAACTAAAAGTATCACTTGGGATGAAGACAAATTGCGAGATAAACATTATGTTCCGAGATAAATATTACAAACAATCCAAAAAACTTGAGATTATTGTAATCTAGTTTCTTAAGAGAAAATCTCATAGTTCATACTTCATAGGCCTTAAGGAAGAATATATGCTTGTAAGTGTTTCTTTGTAACTTTGTAATTTAGTTTAAATCATATTAAATTTATTTTAATTCAAGTACTTAGTTGTTATTCATTTTATCTGAAATATGTTTACTTTGAATCTACTTGATGTTAGTGTGATAATCTAGACTTCAATATGTTTATTGTGAACCTTGTAACTGTGAGATAAATTAGACTTTAAAATAATCTGTTTACAATCCAACATATTTCCTTGGAATCCAATGACATTAAAGATAAGTTTGAATTCAATCTTAATACTAAATAACTTAGAATTTCATTTACTTACTTTCATTTTTTTTATACAAAAAGTCCTATTGAATGATACATTTCCAAACTTCATCCCTAATCCACAAAATTAGATCATCCATTGAATCACCATTTTGAAACTTGAAAAAAGGTCTCAAATCACCCGCAATTAAGATATACAGCATCCAAGGCTTAGTCGAAGCCCCCTTGTCCATCTAGAATATTATTTGTGGAATCATTCACCAGTTGCAAATGTTCAGAACTTTTGATGTTTCACATGTTAAAAGGCAAGGAAATGTCCCTGCACACTTATTAGCTGAGCATGCTTTACATGCTGACGATTATTCTGCTTGGCTAGAGGAATGCCCTAGTCAAAATATTAGAACTTACATTGACTGAGGGATTTGTTGTTGCTGCTGCTGTTTCTTTACTGGTTGTAAAATTTTTAAAACAATTTCAAATAGATGGGGTTGATCAAAACAATTTGGATTGGATGGGATTAGTTTTTTCTTGTTGAATAGTATATGGGTTTGAAGAAAATTTCAGGTTGTTGTTCTGATGTGCTTTTGCCATTAAGAGTGTTTTGCAATGCTTTTGCATTTGCAGTTAAGTGTGTTTTTGTAGTTAAGAGTGTATTACCCAAAACATTTGAAGATGCTTGATGTTGTTTGCTTTTCTATTATAATGTTGTTCTAAAGTGGTTTCTATTATAATATGTGCTTTTTGCATGTGTTTTTATTTTTTTATTTTTTTTTATTATCATCAATTATATTTATGATTCATTAAAAAATTTAGGCATGTTTTTCATCCAATTTATTCTTGCTACCTTTTAATTTGAACCTACACTTAAGCTAAACTAATTTTGTTACTAGTTCTGCCTTTTACTAAATCTGAACTAAAATGTATTGCTAGTTTATTACATGTGAAATTGTATTATCTATAACAGAGTATTGCTTGTAAGAGCTTTGAAATTTTTACATATTTAGTTATATATACATAGAGAAGCTTATCTGAAAGAAATGTGTATTTTAATTGATTGTTGTTGGATTGAAAAACTGAATGAGTTGAACCCAAGCTTAGTGCTCTATGAAATCTTTCAACTAATTAGGCTTTGTTGTATTACTTAGACTTTAGCCTCTATAACAACAGAGTTTTTGTAGCTTTAGAAGTGTACCAAGTTCTTTTCCAGGAATTAATGCAACTCTTTGAAAGTGGATTTAATCATATTTTCTATAAGGGTACACTAGATCCTATGAATAAAAGGTTTTTGACTGTACTAAGAAGTTTGAGTTGATCATGCATATAATGGAGTTTCCAGATTTGTTTTGTTTGATTTGGGCATTAGCCTTCCAAATTGTAAAAGTCAATTTGAACTAAGCAAGGAATATATATATATATATATATATTATTTTATTTTAGTTCTATTTTATTTATTTTTTTATAATTGGTCAATTATGGTGTGAACTCTTTTTATAAATTGATGGTCAATTATGTATTTGGTTGAACATTATTATTAACAAACCTATATTTTGTTTAGATGGTTAAGAACAAGGAGACTTCAAATCCCAACACTAAACAATCCCAAAATAGCTCAAATGTTAGAGTTCAATGGCCATCAAGAGTAACGACTATCTTTTGTGAAGCTTGTGTGGATAAGGTATTTAAGAGTAATCGGTCTAATACCCACTTTAGTAAAAAGGGTTGGACAAATATTGTAGCATATTTTGAAAAGAAAACGGGAAAGGAATATCCTAGGTCAAAGTATAAGCATAAGTGGGATGGATTGAATTAAGATTGGGTACTTTGGAATAAGTTGAAGGGAAGTGAAACCGAATAGGGATGGGATGCAGCCAAAGGAACAATAGTTGCAACTGATGAGTGGTGGGAGAGGAAACTAATGGTATGTTTTGTATAACCCCTTGTACGTATTTTGTATTAGTAGATAAACCATGCTAATTTGAGTTATTAATGAAAATATTCAAAATTGTTGGAGGTTCCTAAAGCTACAAAATTTCGAGAGAAAGGTTTGGAGAATGTTGACTTATTAGACATTATGTTTAAGGACATTGCAGCCATGAGAGATTTAGCATGGGCCCCCACTTCAGGTGTGTTACCTAATGATCTTGAGACACCTAAGGAGGGGTTAGGTGATACTTTTGCTGACTTGTCTTCTCCAAATGATGATGATGACGTTCATGAAGATGAGACTCCTAACCTCACATAAAATAATGAAGAACAATTAAAGAATATAGTGAGCATTACAATATTGGCTAAGAGGTTACATTTGATTCGTCAGAAAAGGCGGTCTGTCCCAAATCTTATCTATCGTTAGGGACCCGTTGGGACGAGCCTCCTACTTGATGCCCTTGAAGCTTGACGGCCTGAAGTACCACTTCCTTGAGGACCCATTAAGTAGGTCACATGCATACCTTACGGTGGCCTCGCTCCAATATCGACGAATGGACCCTCTCACCAATAGTCGAGTGCCTTGGACCCCAAGGAATTTTTATGTGTTCTACACTCTCGAGTCCAAACATGGAAATATGTTGCACAACACGTCCAAAGACCTCATTACTCACTTATATCTTCCCTATATGGGAAGATAAGCCCTAAGATCTTGGGGACTTAATTCCGAATCTTCTCTACAAGGAAAGCTCCTTCATCCAAGGGATCTAGGTCAATACTACGCCACTATATAAGCACCAAAACTCCTATTCTTCAAGGTATGAGAAAATCCCCAACTCTGACTTAATTGAGTTCTTAGAGGTTTTCCAATCACTAACTTAATCTTTGGAGGGTTTTTGACCGGCACCCCACTGGTGCTCTCTGTTGGTTCTCCGTTTTCTTATTCTATAGGTACCCTTATTAGTGTACGTGTGGACAATCAGCTCACTGATATTTTTATGCATCATCAGTTGGCATCGTCTGTGGGAATTTCAAGTGAATAAGCCATATCACCACTTCCAAGACAAAGAGTTGCATGGTCCAGACACGATCAATTGCTACCATCAACCAGGAGACTGGGAACCCTCCTAACGCCTTGGAAAGACAAGTGCAAACCCTCGCCGCGGTAGTTGAGCAGCTCACCCAGCGTAATCATGAGTTGGAGTGGTAGTTGGATCAGTGGAATGAATGACGACAAAACAATTAGCATGATGAACAGGACAGTGGTGAGCACAACGACAACTGTCCCCCGATAGGTGATCGTTAGGAGAGAGAAGAACCAGAAGAAAGCAACGCTGCCAGCAGGCGGGAATAGCAAAAGGACACTAGCTGTCCCTCCGAGCTAGAAAGCAATGCGATTCGCATGGTGCAAGACATGCAGATGATGAAGGAAAAGATGGACATGATGATGAATGCCTTGAGGGAACGGGTGTCTACCAACCTAGACAAATAGGTCTATTAAACCGACTCACCCTTCATAGCACCATTAACCTTTTTCCCCCTCCCAACCAAGTTCAAGATGCCGCAAGTAAAGGCGTACTATGGATCTCGACCACCTAGAATCATTCAAAACTCTCATGCATCTACAAGGGGTTCCAGACGAAATCATGTGTAGGGCGTTTCCCACCACACTGAAAGGGCCGGCCAAGGTTCAGCCAAGGTTCAGTAAGATAGCCCTCATATAACGTCCCAACCCAATTTTATAGTTAAACTATGTGTTTGAGTGGTTAATTATTATTTTAAGCCACTTTCTTTCTATAATTAATAGAAGAGTATTTAATAAACATATTATTTTATAATGCCATTGAATAAGAATTGTAAAGATTATAAATAATTGAATGGCTAATTGTATTATGAATATATACTATTAAAGATTGATTGAAATTGTGACAGGTTTGAGAAAATTCCAACTTGATATTCCTTTGAAATTTCGGCATGCAACAAGCTAGAATTGTGTGTGTGACAGGTTTTTTATAGTAGCGTTTGTAAAACTTATAGTAGCAGTTGTAAATGCATTCGCCATCTGGCCTAGAAAGAAAGAAAAAAAAAAAAAAACTATAGCCGCGTTTTTAAAACGCAGCTATAGACAAATTCAAAAAAAAAATTTCAGGGGGTTGTAGCCGCGTTTAAAATGCGGCTATAGGTGATGGATATAGCCACATTTAAAAAACGCAGCTAAAATATGTCTTCGAAGCTGTCAACAAGTGACCTATAGCCACGTTTTTAAACGCGGCTATAGATGGCCCCTATAGCCACATTTAGAAAATGCGGCTAGAGCATGTCCTATAGCCACGTTTATAAAAACGCGACCATTGGTCCGATCCTATAGCCACATTTTAAACACAGCCATAGGTCCTGGTCTTAGGCCGCGTTTGAAAAAGTGCGGCCATAGACCCCTCAGGCCTATAGTCATGGGGTTTAGGCCACATTTGAAAACGCAGCCTAAAAAAACGCGGCTATAGGCCAAATCGTCCTATAGCCACGTTTTTCTGACCTATAGCCGCATTTTAAAAACGTGGCTATAGAACGTTTTTTAATAAAACGCTCATAGGTACCTTTTGCATTTAATAAAATTCTTATTTTTTTTCAATAGAGGCTCACCAAAATTGGAAGTGACAGAATTTTTGATTCAGAGCTGTTTACAAAGAACAATTTTGTATAAAAATGTGCAATATATATGCACTGCCATAAGTGCAAAGGAAGCTAAAAACGCAATATATATACATATTACCATAACTGCAAAGCAAACTAACTACGCAAGATTAATTTTTTGAGCATGGTTTTAGGAGGCACAGATCTTGGCCGTCCAAATGATCTCTACCACAGCAATGACCTTGGTTATCAGCTAAGTCTATTCAATCCATTCTGCATTCTCCAAATACTCATATATAAAATTGGAGAAAGGTAATATTTGAGTTCAAAATCCCAATTCTAAGAAAATCACATATGAAACAAAAATGAACTCAATTCAAAACAGAACAAACAATGAAACAATATAATAAAAACTCAACTTTGAGGCTCTGTTCAATTTAAACCAATTTCAATCTGAATTTTAATCCATATCAATCAAAGAAAATTGAAATATGAAAAAAAAAAAAAAAAACCATATCTATAACCGTAGACGATGCAATGCCTTGTCATATATTTCAAATCAACTTTCTTGTAGCTTCATGTAGATCTGAAACACAAAGAGAATTAAAATAGCCTTAATTTTCATGGGTCAAATAATTTGGTTAAGAATTAGAACACAATCACTTATTTAACAAATAAGGGCAAAAGATCACATCACTGTGAATGAAGTATTATTCTTCTAAATTTGTGAATTAATTAATTGGTGGCATGCATGTTATGACATAGGAAAATAGTTCCCATGATTTAGAATTCTTAAGCAAATCTAAATATCCCCAAAAAGCATATATTAATCTCCAAAAGACATAAGCATAGCATTTACCAGGTTGGATAACTATATTAATAGACTAAAATTTCCCCAAAGCCAAAGTTTATCTACCCCAAAAAAAAAAAAAAAAAAAAGTGAAACCTAGATGGAATTTTTGGAAATATTTTGAAGGTTTTGTTGAAATGTCTCAGTACTCCTCTCCTCATCTTCCAAAGATGGGAGATACTTCCAATGATAGTGATGGTATTAATTATAAATATTCAAGCAATAACATTAATTACCAAAATACAACAGCAATTCACAGAATAACAGAAACACAATAAATAGAAAAACACATTCATGAAGGGTAAGGCCACAACCACGATCACTACCAACAAAAACTCATTACCTTAAATTCACACACAACCAAATCCACTAACGTATTTCAGACAAAAAACATCAGCTACATATTCACACCATCACTCCCCCAAAACACAAAAATAATCCACCAAATAACAACCTAATTCCTAGAAACTGAAATAGAAACAAACCTAGATGCACAAATGAATAAGTAACACTAACACATTATATATACTTGCACTGAGGTTTCTAATGCTCGGCAACCTCCACATACTATGCCATTAATAAACTTTTTTTTTTCTCTATTTTACAAACACAAAACCAAATACTTTGGTTGCATCCATTATCTCTAACTTTCTTTAAGCATTTACTTCATCTATAGTTCATATAGAAATCTCAAATATGTTGCCACAATCCATTAAAAAAACATTATTAATCATGTAAAATTTTAATGAAGTAAATACTAATCAAAAAAAAAAAAATTAATGAAGTAAATATATTACCTTGTAGAGAGGTACATAATAGTCGCATATCTAACTTCAGAAAATCTACACATTGCTACAGATTCTGCAATTTTAAAGCACAATCTATATTAGTAGGAAATTATCTAAAATTCAAACTTAATTAACCAATTTTTTTTATAGAGAAAAAGAGAGAGGGAACATGTGATACTAATGAATCTTCCATGTACTTAATGAGACCATATCAGTTATCATCCAGGTTCTTGAAACTTATAACTACAGAATGAATCAAGACTTTTGGTTGTTACATTTTTAATAAGTGTAAGTGTTTGTTTGTAGATTCCAGCCACTGTTGCAAGAGTACTCTTAACTGATAAATTACAAAGACGACCACTTTTATTGGTAAATATGGAAAAGGATATATTTTTAAGGTAATAATTTACATCATCAATTAATTGTTAATGAAGTCACGATATGTGCTTCAGTTGCTTCCCTTTAGGCCTGTCTTTCTTGTTTCAGGTTTCTCCCAAATCCAAATTTTCTATATCCTTATTTTTCAACTCTTTTCTATTGTTGTTAGTAAAAAAATCATCCTTGAAAAAAGTAAGTTTATTATGAGCAAAACCTCCACCAGTAGAGCTCACTCCCATTTTGGCATATATTGGCATAGTGGTAACACAATTTCTGTGTCTCAGATTCTGTATCTTTTCCTTACATTCTTAAAATCCCACTTAAAATATGGCAATCTAAAGAGGTTTAAGTTTCCTATATTCTTATTTCAACGCTTATGGCGTAAATATAAGTACCTTACAATACATCCGACAATTTTCTTGGACTCAAAGCCCTTTTATTGACTTTGCCTATGGCCAAAATCACTGGCATAGAAAGTATTCAATTTCTTGTGCTGTCTAAGTATGCCTATGCTTGTAATCATAACTTGATTCTTAAAAGAAGAAAGGACATTAATACCTCCTGGACATTAAAAATTTTCACTAATTTTGTGCCAAGATGTTAGGAAGTAGTAGTGCAAATTAAGTGACTAATATGTTTACTATTTAACACCACCCCACACTCAGGGGTATTGTGCAGCTTACTCAATAGGCATGGGAGGAATACCATGGCTCATTGTCTCATTGTCTCAGAAGTATATAGTTTTTCTTGTTATCTACAATGAAGTGTACCTAAACAGATCGTCAAATTTATTTTGTGTGAGGTATTCAAAAAAAAAATTTAATTAAAATGAGACACTGTTCAGCAATCTTGAACAACCATACTAACCAACCAAAACCTTCAAAACAAAAATAAAATTGCCACAAAATCCAAAATAGCAGCAGCCCTAACATAACATTTCGCAGTTGATCATATAAAAACCCTAAGATTATATTGCCCATTGAACTTGTTTACCGTTTCTTAATGTACAAAACTAACTAAAGTTTACAATGCCCATATAATAAATATAGAAAGGGAAAACAAATGCAAAATAAATACAACAAAAAAAACCATATAGCAAACCAAAAGAAACCCATAATAAAAACCGAATCAAAGAATCCCAGGAAATAGCAAGTTTACTGATGCGGCCTAGTATAGGGAATTCAACAATTCCCAAGGTCTCAACCCTTTGTAAGCTAGGAAAACATGATGTGAAGTTAACTGTAATGCAAATATGGTCACGTACACCTTAACCTTACCACTATATAAAATTGTAACAAAAGAATTCCTTTTCTTCAAACGGTATTTTTACTTGATCAAAAAAAAAAAAAAAAAAAAAAATTTAAAAAGCACCCCCACACTGCCACAATTCTACACTCCCATGTTTAGATTAAAAAGAAACACTCCCACCCAAAAGACACACTCCAATTCCCACGTTTAGACTTTAGAAAAGAAAAGACAAAAAATAAAATAAAAACCCAATCCCTAATTTAACTCGAATATTCCAAACTAAAGCATTCTTACCCAGATTCCTTAATCAAAATCAAATTTAATCCAAACACCTAAATCAATATCAATCCGACCAAAATAACCAAATCTAAATAACAATTAATCCATAAATTTTAACAATGAAAAAAATAAAAACTTTACCGAGTCTAATAGTGGTGTGAGATCGGACTTTGGCAGGCATACGGCCTAGTGAACTCCCTCTCTCTATCCCAGTCTTCTTTTCTTTTGGTGGAACGATTATCCCTCTTACGAAACCTAAATTATATTCAATTCCCAGACTTGAAAACGAAAAGGAAAAAAAAAAAAAAAACAATAACTTTACTGGTTATGGTTAGACAACCTGTCTCTCTGATGGTGGCAGATTTTTCGTTGTCTATGTGGTTGCAGTTCCGGTGGTCTACGTCGTTCCGACAAACTCTGTTCTCTTTCCTTTTGATTGCAATTTACTGATTTAAGCAGTTTGTCTTCTTTTATACTGAAGGCTATCAAAAGGTGTTTTAACGCTGTGAAACAGATCAAAAGGTGTTTTCCAAATCAAAACCCCAGGAAAAAAAAAAACTACGAACGCAGATATTAGAAAACAGGGAAAGGCTTAGTAATATAAATAAAAAAATAAAAAAAAAATCGAAAAATTGAGAAAACAAACATTTTCATGGAGAACCCAAAAGCCCAAAACAAAAAGGAATCAAAACCAAAATCAAATCTAAACCTATCCAAAAAAAAAAAACTCAATAAAAAGTAATATTTCATACCCAAATCTAAAAAGAAAACACAAATAGAAAAAGACCTCTCTTTTCATGAATTTTGCTTCTCCTCCTTTATTAGTTGCAAAGAAACGCTGAATCGCTCGGCACGGCGGATCTTCTTTTGAATATTGGAAGTCGGATCCACATCAACAACATCCCTGCTACAGGAAGCAGCTACAGTGCTCTTCGAATCCTCATCGTACTTCACATCGGAATCGACGGTAGTTACAGAAGGCTGATCAGAAGCCTCATCGGTTGGTTCTTCCTCTTCTTCTTCTTCAAGGCGATCTGGTGGGCGTGACAACAGTAGTAGTACTGTCGTCGGCTAGGGTTTGTTTAGGGTTTTCTTCTGTAGTAGTAGTAGCGTTGAGGATGAGTTGGTCTGATGAATCGATGGCCATTGTGTGAGAGAATCGGAGATTGCGTGAGAATAACACCTCTGATCGCTTTCTTCTTTCTCATCTAAGTTTTGGATTTTGATTTTGGGGGAAGGAGAGGGTTTTGATTTTTGGGTTACTGAGAAGAGAGAGGTGTAACGGGTTTTAATTTTAGTTTTTAGAAGAGAATTGGGTTTTGTTTTGCGATAAGTAGTGTTTTGTCGCTGCCGAAATAGTATAACTTTTCGGTTTTTTAATTGTAAATGTGTCAGAATTTTAGATAGCCTTTTTTTCTAACGTGGCAGCACCTCCTTAAAGGCTTCTGCTATTATATATAGTATTAGATTACACATGCTACTATTATCAAATATAAATATACAATTAAAAAAAAATAATATAACATCTCAAAATAGTTTTGCATTTACAACTGGTCCTTATAGAATTTAGGGTAAACTACATATTTGGTCCCTATTCTATACATCATATTTCAATTTGGTCCTTAACTCTTCAATTGTATCAATTTGGTGTCTAACTTTTTAGTACTGTGTCAATTTAGTCCTTACCGTTATTTTTTAGATGAAAATTGATGAGGCGTCTAATGACCAAAATAAAAAATTAGCTTTTGTTTATGTGACAATACACTAAAATTTTATTTTGGCCGTTTGACATGTTATCAATTTTCATCCAAGATATAACAATATGGACTAAATTGACACGACACTGAAAGGTTAGGGACCAAATTGACACAATTGAAAAGTTATGGACCAAATTGAAATATGTTGTAAAAGATAGGGAGCAAATATGTATTTTACCCTAGAATTTAAACTCTTTTCTCATACCCTCAAAAATAACAGAGAGCGAGAGATTGAGAGAGAGGCATGGAGAGTCTGCTAGAGAGAAATATACTAACCACTGCACCGTCTGCACACTATGACGACTAATTTGAACGGAGCTAGCACTGGTCTTAGAGGCAAACTGTAGTGTGGAGACTGAGACTACGGCAGCTGTATGATCCTATGGGTTTTTGTTTCTAGCCAGATTTCTTTTTTAGGAAAGTGCAAATATATATATTAGAGGGTTTTTTTTTTTTTTTGAAATTTATTAGTAGGAGTTATGACTATTAAGGAGTCTTAATTTATTCAAAGGAATTTTTTTGGATATTGCCGATTTGGAAATTTGTTGAAGTTGGTATTTCGAGGGGCTGGACCAAGAAATGGGCTAGATGTATTTTTCAGCTGGTTCTCTGTATTTGTTTTATGGTTTTTTTTTTTTTAAGAAACAAATTTCTTAGGAATTTTATAGAAAGATTAAAAGTACTAAAAATGTACTAAAACATGAAAGTTCTCGCTCGTGTTGCTTGTAGTATAATAGGTTATTTTATGAGACTCTTCTTTTTTTTCATTGTCTAAACATTTGAATCTAAATCTGCAACAGTTGAGTCGATAATCAAGAATCGAGAATCGAGGGAAGATATTCAAAAAGGGTTCGCTCTATTGAAAATAGTAATATGTTAGGATGGGCCTTTTTATTTTGATCAAATTTATATTGATTGATCTCCAAGGAGCCACTTCTAGTAATCCATATGAAAATAAATATAAACCAAAATAATACTGTAAGAAGCAATTACAGAAAGCTGAACTCAAAACCAACTTATATTGGACTAGCATATGTCAATTAAGAATAAAAGGTCATTGCCTCTCAAACCCAAAAGAAAACAATGTAATTTGACATACACCCTCTTGTATTAGTACATATATCAAATTGTTTAATTACCTAGTATTTGGTGTTGGAAAAATAGTTTGAAAGACATATCCAACATTTGGTCCTTATAAAATGTTACAAAATGGTGTCATAGGTTGCTCATTAATATGTTGTGAGTCAAATTTAGTATTTGGATCTTGGTATTGTTTTATTGAACTAACACCCTAGTCTGATGTGAAGTAATGTATAGGAATTTAAGCCTGACCTAAATATATATTGCTAATTGCAAACTAAATAACGTTGTTTGGGTTTGTAGACCACAAAGTTGGAAATTTTAAGGGAAAAACAAAAATTTTGAACATCCAAATTTTACTTCTTTTTTTTCCTTAAAAAGATTCTTTCCAATGCAAATCTGGATGTTCAACATTCAGATTTCACCCTTTTTTCAGAACATATGTTAAAATTCAAGGAATTTCCAATATTATATTCATTAACTCCAACCATATGTTATTTTACCGATTGAGCTTTGAATATTGTTTTTTAATCTATTGATGTGCAAGAAATATACATATATATATATATAAAATAAAATACTCTCATATTTGCATATTAAGCCTTACTTTTACGCTAATTTGTGACTAATTATAAATTAATAATCTTTTTTCTATAGGTGATAAAGATTTTACATGCTAATGAACTTTATTTGAGGCTGAATGATAGATTCTAATTCAAGTGGGCTGAACCCAAATTAAACTTGAAGACCTATAAGATGTGAATAAAGCCTAATCAAAAGTGGAAGGCAAAGAAAAGAAAGAAGCTATTAACGTGACCATGTGAAACTGCAAGGTGGGGCTTCTTTCAAAGGCTAAGTGCCAAACTTGAAGAAATCCAGGATGAAGGTGTGAACTGTGAAATAAAAGCAAGAAGCAAAGAAAAGAAATAAATGAAAGGAAGTTTTGCTTTGTGGAGACATCTATTTGTGGGCTTAAGGTCTTGAATATCTTTTAGTGGGCTTCTTTCTTACTTAACGGAAATACAAATTAGAGAAGAAGAGAGATTTTGGGCCATTTTGGTTTTGCTTGTGAACCTATTGAAATCAGTGTGTGGGCTACAAGTATTCCAATCCGTTTCACTTGTATTAGGACTATACCATAGTATTAGGCAACGCGTAGGTATATAAATTAGGGGTGACAATTCGTGTTCACGTGTTGGGTGTATTAGGACTATACCATAGTATTAGGCAATGCGTAGGTATATAAATTAGGGGTGGCAATTCGTGTTCGCGTGTTGGGTTCGTATCGTGTCGACTCATGAATATCTAATTATATGGTCTATACTAACCCAATATGTTTATTAAACGAATCAATATTCCTCAATTCTAACACGACTCATTTATTAAACAGATCAGTCGTGTCGACCTATATATCAGATTTTATCAATAAATAAATAAATAAACAAATTTTAGTATTACTCAAATTTATATGAATTATGAAAAACCAAAAAAATAAATATTTTTAATATAAAATTCAGAACTATCGAGTAACTGCATCACAAATAATCATTCAAAACTAAAATATATTTCAATATCACAAATAATCAATCATAATATGTCAAAGAAAATAAATTACAACAACTAATAAGTTTATATACCTAGAGTTTGAAGGGTATATTGGTAAAATGTCATTTAATTAAACGGATTCCATGGATTGGACAATAACCCAATCCTTTTATTAAATGGGTCAATCATGTGAACCCAAATATGACACTATCCCATTAAGCCTCAACCCTTAACCTGTTAATTTTGTGTCGTGTCGTATCGGGTTTGCGAGTTTTGACCAATTTTGCAACCCCTAATATAAATAATGGGCAAACATAAAAAATAAAAGAAGGCTAGTGCTAGGGCTAGAACGTAGAACAGAAAATTGGAGCAAGAGACAGTGCCGCACGTAGCTTCCTCTGTGGCTTTTCTCTAGCATTGTGACTTCTCTCTTTCATTCTAGTTCAATTTTATTTGTTTAGTTTAATGCTTAGTATTTTATTTTTATGTATTATTTCAATGAGCATGAGTAGCTAAATATATAATTAAGGTTGAAGATAAAACCTTGTTAAAGATTGTCAGTAGTATTTATTTTTATTTAATTTTTCCCACAGTAGGTGTTCTTTAATTATTTAAATTGTTTTTACTTCATCTCAATAGACTAAGATAGGATTTTAGATATGAGTTCAATCATGTTTTTCTTATGATTTATGATTTATCTTAATTAATTGAATGCTTGGTTTATAATTGTTTGATTTTAAAATTAGATATCTTTTGTGATTTGTTTGTCAACGGATACAGTTGATTTCTTGATTAATTTCTTGTATAGTTTATTTAATTGGCGAAAACCACATTTTCGTCCCTACATTTTCACGCGATTCCACTTTAGTCCATAACTTTTATTTCCACCGCTTTTAGTCTCTATCCTAAAAAACGTGTCTCGTTTTTGTCCCTGTCGTTACATCAGAGACGAAAAATGCACACGTGACAAACAGAGTGTACTGTTGGCACATTAAAAGTTGACATGACCATTAAAAAAAAAAAATTTATTTGGCATTAAAAAATGCCATGTCAGCATCTAAATTAAAAAAAATTAATTTATTAATTTTAACTAAATTAAAAAAAAAAATTAAAAACAGAATTAAAAACCAAAGATCACATGAATTGAGATCTAAGTGTGCCTTGAACATGAATAACAAGAACACAAACCCAGAAATTAAAAAAAAAAAAAAAAAAAAGTGTTTTCTACAAAAGTGTTTCTTTATATCTGTAAGGTCACCAAGCGCTCTCGATGGGTTGTGGTGCACACAAGAAGGTTCTGGACAAACATAAACTTGCTTGCGAATCTCTTTGCTCGTTCTCTGACGAAGCTTCCATGGCAAGTTATGTCCTCGTCGGTGAAGTTGGAGGTTTTGGTCTCTCTGAAACCCTTTGTTACAGATCTCACATACAAATCGGTTTGTTGCCATTAGAGTCTTTGGTGATAAAGCTATAACCTCAGCATCTAGATCTGCAAAAAAAGTACAAAATAATGAAAATTTATTTCCAAAGTTTTGAAAATTCATTGGAAAAGTGTTTCCAAGTTTCGGTTTTGATATCTCACCTGGCATTCCTGGAAGGATTCGCTTTTTCTTCAGTGGTGGAATAGGCGGGTTTTGAGTTTGACACCCAGATGATGAAATTCCATCTTCTCCAGAAGCTGTAGAAACTGCCATTGGCGAGGAATTCTCTAGCTCCACCATTCTTCAAGGCCAAATAAAGCTCAAAAGCTAGCTTTTATTCTTGTTCTTCTACTCGTTCTGTTTGTTGGGTCTTCAATTTCTGAGCTCAAAGAGATAATTCATGTCTTGGATTTAAGTTTTCAACTTTTGGGTGAGAAATAATGAAGAAACTTTTTTTAATAACACTTTTTTTTTTTTTTTTAATTTCTGGGTTTGTGTTGTTAAATCTGGGTTTGTGTTCTTATTGTTCTTGTTCAAGACACACTTAGATCTCAATTCATGCGACTTTTAGTTTTTAATTCTGTTTTTAATTTTTTTTATTTAGTTAAAATTAATAAATTAATTTTTTTAATTTAGATGCTGACGTGGCATTTTTTAATGTCAAATAACATTTATTATTATTATTTTAATGGTCACGTCAGCTTTTAGTGTGCCAACAGTGCACTCCGTTTGCTACATATGCATTTTCTGTTTCAGATGTAACAGCAGGGACAAAAATGAGACGCGTTTTTCATGATTGGGACTAAAAGCAGTGGAAATAAAAGTTAGGGACCAAAGTGAGAATCGCGTGAAAATGTAGGGACGAAAAATGTGGTTTTCGTCTATTTAATTTTAAAACAATCAAATTTTTATTAAACTAGATTATGATTAATTTCATTAATGTTTAATTAATTTTCCTACATTCATACAAGCCCTTGTGGGTTCAACCTTGTTCTTGCCAAATTATATTTCGGTATGTTTCGTGCACTTGGCACTTCAAAATTTCATATCTATGAAACTTTTTATCGTGAAAATATATTTTCTTTCCTAATTACATGTGTTATCCGACTAGTTGAGAATCTTGAGATTGTTAATTATTTACTAAGAGTCGCACTCATTAAATTCCTTTATTTTGTTGAGAAAATAAAGATAAAAAGAGTAAGTGAATAATTTTTATATTTGTGTGTCTCTAACTATAGAATGGACTACCTTTACATACAGGCATCAATGGGCCAGGTGTATACACACTAACTCATTTATTTGAGTTCTAGTGGAATAATAAGTGGACTAAACTCTCGTTGGGATAGTGTCATAAAAGCTTTAAGATTAATTGTATTATTAAATTTTAAATGTTTAGTGTTTTTACTTTTTAGTGACTCTTACGATTTTCGTAAGATGTGGATTTTCCCTCTAGTGGTAAAAGACTTATCTTTGGAGACTGTTTTTGCTATCAATTTATATTTACACAATAGTTATTGATTTTTGTGAAGCCTTGCATGTAGGCGAAGCTTTACAAGAGTGACACACACACTCATATATATATATATACTATTTAAGAGGCTTCTCCTGTTTGGATCGGACTTTTTTTGAGTTCCAAAATACCCCTATAGCTTACATTTACGTAGAGGCAAAATTTCGTAAAAATGCTTCTTTAACTCCTACGTAAAACACTATCTACAAAATAGGATCACACTCTCAATACACTCACGTCAAAAGAAGTCCTAATTAAAACTAGCCTCTAAGTACACGTGTTGCACATGTTCAGAGGCTCTTTTATTTATTTATTTATTTGTTCAAAAAAAAAATTCATATATACTATTTTGGGATTGTTGCATTATCCAATTACCCAAATTCCTAGGAGTGTGATGAGATGTATGGGTTTGTGAATGAAATAAATTTTCCATGCTACGTCTCATCACTTCCCTAAGAATTTTGGTGATTGAACAATGTAACAACTCCAAATTAGTATATATGAAAATTATTTTTTTAGGAAAAAATATAAAATAGAAAAGCCTTTGAACACGCACAACGTGCATGCGTAGAGGCTAGTGTGTGTGTGTATATATATATATGGCGAAGCTTTACAAGAGTGACACACACACATCATATACTATATATAAAAGTAGAAGCATTTCCTTGCAATTAAGGTAGTTGCGACAAGTAGGAAAAAAGTCCCGTTAAAATTTTGCCACGTTTACAGTTAAACCCAACTAAAATCCCGATCATTACACAGTTTGAAAGCCTGATTGTTACACCCTATAAGAGAAAACAAAAACATAAAACCCAAAACCTGCCCTCTCCCAATAAACCATTTATTCTTCTTTGCCTCTTCCTCTGCGTAGAAGCCGTTTTCTCTGCCTCTCTCAATTCTCAAAACCCCTAAACCATAGCCCATGGCTGCTCTCTCACTCCTTCAGCCTCCCACCCCCGTCATATACCATTTAGAACAACTATCAAAAGACACGCTGAAGATTCGTTAAAAAACAAACAAAACCAGTCGTTCTGCCCTTTTTTTCTACCGTTTGGAAAAAAAAAAAAAAAGTCTCATGCAGGGGAAGATAGAGAGAGGCCGGAACCACTACCAGTGAGTTTTTATCTTTGCATTTAAGTTTATTTATTAAATATGATTAGGTTTCGATATTTTGTTTGGATTAGTTTTGATTTTGGTATTCAAAATAAGTTTTTCTCTTCACTTTTCAGTTTGATATTTTCATTAGGATTTGATATTTAATTTGTTTGGGTCTTTAGGTTATATTTGGTTCTCATTATGGTATTTGAGTTATAAGTGGTTCTGTTTTGATTATTTGGGTTAAATTTGTTCATGTTTATTTATCTACGATTTCTGGGTTAAAACGTAGTTTCTTTTGGATAGTTTCTAGACAAAGATATAAGCATTACAAGTCTCTCTTTTTTTTAGAATCAAATAAGCACTACAAGTCGGTTTTTTTTTTTTTTTTGGAGGAAAAGCATTACAAGTCAAGTGGGAATAAATAAGTAAATTGGACCTTTTTCCTTAATCTAGGTCCTATAAAGAATAAGATGATAAATTCTGAGAATAGGTATGAGTCCGTTGAGTTCATTTTTTACCCCTAATTAATTACGCATGCTCTCTTTATTTCAATAAATTTGGTTCCTTCCCTTTATATCTGCAGCTATATTCCATTTATGTTTCAAAATCAATTTCTCTATGCTTAAAATTTGCATATTTATTTAATATTAATTCTTTTAGAATAACTATTTGTCATTCAAATTTAATCTCTCTTCATACAACTACTTCTACTCCAACTTTTCATCTCTCTTATGATTTATTGACATCGAACTCATTTGACTAGGGCAAATAAAATTCGAGTTGACAATGGTTTTTTCTTTTCATTTTTCCCTCATTAGGCGCATCTATTAGGCCTGTTTAGTTGCCAATGAATTGGAATCATTCATATTTTGTATAATACTATGTACACAAATCCAACATCTTGGATGATGCTTTAGAATTTGAAGTTGTCATTGTAGTGGATAGAATGACTCATTTGTGGAAATTTTCTGAAATGTCACCCTTTTAATTTTTTCATTGAAGAAAGTTGTCTGAGCCTTTTGTTGTAAAATTAGTAGTACATTTAGCATTTTCTTTATTTTTGTACACTTCTGTGCTTTGATTGGAAAGTTGTGCTAATGAAGTTCCTTATCAATTTATATTGTATTTGGTCTATGTTTGTTTTTTTATTATATTTTGCATTGTTATTAAATCCATTCCGTTTCGGCCGGAATGGCCGGAATATTTCGTACCGGGATGTAATCCGGAACGGTAATACCACCTGTTCCACCTCGGGTTCAATTCCGGCCAGTTTCGGGTCATTCCGGCCATTCCGGTCAATTTCGGCTGATACTAGTTTTTAGACAAAAAAAAAAAAAAAAAAAAAAAAAAAAACTTAAACTAACAAACCCATCAGCACAACATGTTTCCACCTAGTATTGATCGCCTGAAGAAGTTCAAATCAGATCTGCTATGAAGCTACCAAATGATTTGAAAAAGAAAAACAAAGGAAGAAGAAGAGAACAGAAATTTAGAGCAGTTGTGGAGAAAGCTCAAATTTTAGCTGCGTTTAAAACTTTCTTCTTCAGTCCTGCACTTAAACTTCTAGTCTGGGTTTCTGAAACTTTCCAAGAAGTACTTCTGTAAGTGTAACTGATGGGAATATGAAATGAAGAAGAAAGAGTGGAGGAGAAGGTGTAAGTAATGCACGTGGGTGATGGAATGGGATTAGGTGAAAAGGGGGCTTCCTAGAAGCTTCCTATTTTATAAATATTAACATGTTTATTTACAAAAATACCCAAATTTTAATTTTAAAATAATCAATCTAATCACTTTAGTATTATAGTAATATTTTTTTTTTTTTTTTTTTTTGTGTATAGTAATATTTTTTTTTTAAACACTATATTACATTCATTAAATGATGATATTACGTTTATAAAATTTGGCTTAAGAATAACAATGAGTAATAACATTTTTTTATTAATTACTAATATATATATATATATAGTGGTAATTCCGAAACAGTCTAAAACGGTACGCCGAAATAGGCTGGTACCAAAATATTCCGTTCCAATAGACAAACCAAAACGGGCACCAAAACGGTATTCATAATATTGATATTTTGTATATATAAAAGAGAGAGAAGAAGGGTTCTTCTTTTTTAGGGCACTTTGGGAAACAAATCCAATGAGGATGGGGTGGGGCCTGTAGCTAACTATACTAGGATTTTTAACTGTTGTTGTAGCTCACCATATGTAGTTGATTCCATCTTATCCATATCTAGCGATTAACTATGGTATTTCCAATGATGCTTTTATGTTTATTAACATTTTTGTTTACATTAAAATAAAATAAAAATAAAAACTAATTTCATTGGTATGACCATGAAAAATTGTTGCATGCTTCCAAATTTCCACAATTATCCTAACATTAAAATTCATATTATATTTGACCAAAGAGGTTTGGTTTTTAACAAATACATTTGACCTCCCAAATTTCCACAATTATCCTAACGTTGAAATTCATATTGTATTTGACCAAAGAGGTTTGGTTTTTAACAAATACATTTGACCATTGGAGGTGACATATTCCATCCAGCACTCTAGTGCACTAGATAGAATTCTTGCTCTTCAACCGGCAAAGTTTGGGTCTAATGCAACGGGACACTAAACCCAAACTAAGTCCATTATATAATAGGCATACTTGCATTAAATTGATTGAGTTAATTTAAATTTATTCTTAAAAATATTAATGAAAATAAAAGTATACTAGCCTCATCACACGCGCTTTGCGCGTGCGATGAGGCTCTTTTTTTTTTTGTTGGGGTATAGTATCATAATTTTTTGTTCACCACAATTTAAAAAAATAGATAGGATTTTTTTTCTTGAAGAGAATAGGATTCCTATTTCAAGCGTGTTTATACAAATCTAAATTGATAATGTAATACATCAAAAAAAGAAAAAGAAAAAGATAATGTTGTATAAAAAAAAGAAAAGAAAAAAGATAATGTAATAGTGTAAAATAGAAATGTGGGATAGTTTAGCCTGACACTTTTTTTTTTTTAAATGTGGGATAATTTTTCCTTTTTGTTTGGTGGGTGTAGTTATTTTCTTTTTTTTGAACGTGAGTAGTGGGAAGTTATTTATTTATTTATTTTGTGATCAACGTTGACTATCTAGTCTGGAGTTAATAACCAGTAGGTTTTTTTCTTTTAATTTTTGTCTATTTACGGTTTAAACCTCAATTCGTATTTTTAAGAATGAGGATAAATTAATTAATATTGGAGTATTTTTTAAAGTGAAAAAGGCAATAACTAACTTTCTGATTTCTTTTAATATATAGAGATAACTAGTAAAAGTTTAATTGCTATTGGTTTAAATGACAAATAATGGTAGGCTAGCATGTATACTTGATAATCCTGACAGATAATATTCGATTTCTTAAATTAGTTAAAGAATAATTTATCTTTTACATTATATAAATATTGTATATATATCGATAACTTTAGGGAATAATTTTAATTCGGGATAGCCTAATCAGAATGAGTCCATGATTATAAACTTGAAAACCTTCTCTTAAAAATATAAAATATAAAAAATAAGATCATTATAAAATCGGGAAAAAAAAAAAAAAAAAAAAAAAAAACACACAAAAAATTCTGAAAAATTGGACCAAGAGTTATGTTTGGCATTTGGCAATTCTGATTTTTTAAGGAACACCAAAAGTAGCGGATTCATGCAGGTTGTATTCTTTTTCCTTAGTTTATTAGTTCTTTTTCTTTGAATTTTACATAATTTCTTACATGTTGATTTTTTAATTTTTAATTTTTATAATTTATAGCAAGAAACCACTTCATTTACTGATTGTGCTTTAACAAAAATGCATCAGCAATCAAAAGACTTATGAGGGTGTTTGGTGGCTTGGGCTCTACCATCATTACAAAAAACTAGTTTTACAGCCGCATATTTTTCCCAGCGGTTTTGAAAACTACCACTATAGGAAATTTAATACTACGCTTTCAGTGCATTTTGAATTTTCTTTTTGTTTATACAGTTTCACCCACCATTTGTTTGATGTTTTATATGTTTAGCATTTCTTTCTCTTAATTTCAAATGTTTGGTTACTGATAAACCATAGAAAAATTAAAAAATAAAATCCACATTTTTCTTTGTTTTTGTTGATGTTAATTTTTTATAAATATATTTGGATGTGTTTTTGTTGATATATCTTTTATTTTGAATTTTTACAAAAGTAAAAGAGCTTTACTTTGTTTCTATTTCTAGATTTCTCTCTATTTAATTGTTTAATAAATTGTACAAAAATAATCTTAATTTTTCATTCATTTGCTGACATATCTATTTGTAAAGAGTAATTTCACAATGAAAGGTTCTCTAATGGTCTATTTGAATTGAGGGGGGAAGGAGGGAGAGTAGAGTAGAGTTGGCTGAAAATAGGTTAATTTGGGTCAATTCTACTCTACTCTACTCCTTCTCTCCCCACCCCCTCTATACTCCTTCTCCCCCCCCCCCCCCCCCCCCCCTCCCTCAATCCAAACAAACCATAAGTTCATACATATAGATCAACGAAGAGAGTTTGAAGCCTCCATTGGGCTGCTTGAAGGAATCATCCTCTTCTTTATCATTTCCAAGAGGATACCTATTGTAGACAACTCAATTTGTATTTTTATATAAGTAATAGTTGTATTAAAAAAAGGAAAAACAAAAACATGTAAGATACAATAGATAACAATTGGGTACTCTATGTGACCCACTGGTATATCAATTTCGCTTCTTTAAAATCATAGAACATATATGGTTAAAGGAAGGAAAGAATTTATAAAGAATCACATAGAATTTTTTAATACATATAGAATTTGTTAATATTATTTGCTATTTGTTTTTTATTTTATTTTTATTGTACATGCTTCTCATAAGATTGGGTTAGAAATTGGAAAGGAGTTAATAAATCACAGTTTAGAAAATTCAATTCTACAAAGTATTATCCATGAAACTAGCTATTATTGAGTTTCTTCAAATTGAATTTATGTTGTAGATGAAAATAATGAATGCTTTTGAATTATTCGCTTTCAATACATTGCTCACTTTATATTTGAGTATATACAATAGAAATTAATTAGTTATGTGTTGATGCTAAAAAAAATAAGCTACATTAACAATATACATGTGATTTTTGTCTATAATATAATAATAACTACAAAAATAAAATTTATACATTTACTTTCTTATAAAAAAATACGTGCTTCAAAAACTAGTTATTACCAATTCATAACAACAATGATATTCGAACGTCACCAAGAAAGAAGAAAACAGCAATCACAGAAAAGCAAGTCAACGGAATTAGAGAAGCCTGAACAGTACCTACTAAGGCTTAAGTCAACTCTTAAGCCTTAACCCAACTTGTTTTTTTTCAAAAATTAAATAAATAAATAAAAAGTACACCTAACGTAGCAAAAGACAATAACAAAGAAGACTTTACCTAACTTTTTTTTCCCAAAATATTAGGTCGCAATTTGCAATTCACAACCAAGTGACATGGTCCACACGGAGCTATGACTGACCGAAGTCTCCTGCAATTAAACAAAAAAAAACGGACCATTTTTCGATCAATTAAACAAAAAAAAGGGTTATCAAATGTTGAAACTTGAAACATACGCGTCGACTTAGCTCTTGTCTTCTCAATTATACATGCATGTGGCTCTTTCTGTGAAAGAATAGAGATTGGAAAAAAGATTAGTTGTTAGAATTACATTAAGTGATTAAATTTTACCATTTCTTGACCATTTAAGATTTTGGAAGAATTGGTAAAATTTAATCACTTAATATATTAGACGGTTTCCCTCTTTTACAAGAAGCATAATTCATACAACCATTCGTGAACAACATCAATTCAGTCATGTTTAGCAAAAAAAAAAAAAAAACATCAATTCAGTCAACATCTATTTAGGTTGGTTTTGTAAGTCGATTTGGTCGATATAGTAAATCTTAAAAGAAGTGTCTGCTCGCCCTCTGCACATCAGTATTTATTACATCTTAACTATCAAATGGTTTCCCTTAACTGCAAGAAGCATAATTCATGCAACCATCTATGAACAACATCAATCTAGCCAACATCTATTTAAGCCAGTTATGTAAATCAATTGTGTTCAGGTTTTAGACTTCAGTTATCATCAAATTAATCAAATTTTAACCAATTAATTAATTATGTTCTCGATTAAAATGATTAAAACATCACACAAGCACAAATCATGAACACCAAGAATGATGACTTAGGAAAACTTTTGAAATTGCGGTTTTAAAGTAAAAAACTTGGAGAGGATTTAACCTAAACAATCCTCTAGGCAAAATTTCACTAATAGAATTGAAATTTGTACAATAGACTTAACCTTAAATCTACTGCTACCTCAAGTGGTAATTACTGGCATGATCACACGTAGTTCCGAATCCACAAACTCTTCTATAGTGAAACTGTTGCGCACAAACTCTCTTGTTTGTGACTTTGAGATCTCCACTCTAAGATTTTAGATCAGCAATTGTGGTTAACCGATTTCACACAAACTTCCCTATTTGTAACTCCAAGAAATCTACTTGAAGGTTTTGACTAGCAACTGTTGTAGACTGGATTTCTCTATCGCTTCATACAATTTTGCACCATGGCAACAACAACATCGTGTTGAATGAGAGAAACTTGGTTATACAAATCCTAGCAAAACAAACGTTAACAGTGATTTCTCTCTTTGAAAAACCTCTATAGGGATAGATTATGATGTCCTTTAAATAGAACAAAAAACGGATCATGAATTAGGCTTGAAATGAGCAAGTTATGGAATTTTTGCGTTTTGAATTTTAGCTGAACTGTGACTCTTGATCGGTTGAAGGAATCGAGCCTACAATTGAAATTACAGAAACTTCATTTTTCTTGCGCTGAGCTTGAGTCTTTCTAGAGCTAAACTTGGGTCTTCATCTTGGACTATAAAAAACACCTTTGGCCCACTTAAAAGTCACCAAAAACACTATAAATTGATTACATTTGATCACGTTTTGCCAATGTAAAAATATGGACTCTACAATCTATTCCTTTGGCAATTAATGACAAAACTCAACTACAAGGAATAACCTAAGTTTACAAAGAACATCAGTTCAATGACTCACTATTACAAACTCATCAAACTCAACCGGTCCTGAGAAGCCAAAGAAAGAACAAGGCTGACCGACTTGATAAGCTTCATACGCATGTCTTTCCTAAAACACTAAACAAAGCATAAATGCATGTGTGTGAGTGGAAACATAGACAGATAATAAAACATAATCACAATGCTATATAAAAAAACTACAAAGAGTAATAATTAAAAGTATGTTTGAAACATACTTAGCTTCATATCATTTTTTTATGAAAGCAACTAAAACCCAAAAGGTTTAAACAACCATATCACATATATATTGTATCAAAACTAAAATAAAAACGGTACAAAACCCAAATTAAACAAATCACATGTTTTAAAACTAAAGCAATAGAAAATTAGCAAACTAAGTAAGCAAATTAACTAAGCAAGAATTAAAACATGTTCTCCCCTTTAACAAAACATCTCTCCCCCTCAATCAAACATCTTTCCCCTTAGTTATAATCACAAAAAAACTTGTACTCCCCCTTAATAGGTATTTCCTTCTCCCCCTGAGAAATAAACCCTATTAAAAACAATTAAAAACTGATACCTAAGTTAAAAACTGACAAATAGTTAAAAATATGGTTGTTGGGAATTTAAAAAACATAACCGTTGGGAGTGAATGAAAAAAGAGAGAAATTATAAAAAAATCTATTGAAAAGTGCATTTGAAATAATAGGTACACAAAATGCAAAATAAAATATTCACCCTCTAAATAATACAAAATTTTAAAAAGACTGCTGGAGAAGCTCTCAGGTCTACCATTTTATTCTAACCTTTTGTGCATGCTAGTTAAAAGCTTTCAAAACTCAAGTATGCTATCGGTATCAGTCTCGAAAATAACCAGATATGCGACAAGTTTGCACTCACCCCAATTGGTACGCGAGGATTTCTATTTTCAACGATCAAGTTGCAGATATTACAACCCATGGGTTGCGTTTGTCGCATTGACTTGGAGTTTGAAAATTAATTTAGTAGGCAGACTGATCGTACTAACTACTAATTCAAAATTTAGTATGCACGGCACAAATTTAATAATTTATATCATTGGAATATAACAAAAGTGATGCAATTCAAATTAATAATTTGACTGGGACTGAGTCTATGTCGGTAGACTATTCAATTCCCCATATTAAGCAGTATAAAGTATTTGATAGCAGAAAGCATACTTGTCAGTGTCTTGTTCCGATAAGCAAGAAAAAATTTAGATGATAATCATGGGGAGGTGCAAACATGTCATCTCTGCATTGCTTGGTGGTTTGGTTCTTACTCTTCTAGTTCATTCCCAGAATCAACCAGGTAGGATAATCTAAATCTTGGAATATTAGTATTGGTTTTGGTTAGCTAATTACCAAATAGCTAAAGTATTTTTTCTGTTTCAGGCTTCATAAGCATAGATTGTGGGACACCAGAAAATTTAAGGTATACGGAGCCCACAATAGGCATATATTACATTTCTGATGCTACCTTCATAGACACTGGTGTAATCAGGAACATATCAACAGAGCTTACAGCTAGTAATCAACGGCAAAAATGGACCCTACGAAGCTTTCCTGACGGAATCCGGAACTGTTACAGAATAAATGTTACGCGAGGAGTCAAATATTTGATCAGAGCAACCTTCTTGTATGGGAATTATGATGGACAAGGTAACTTACCCAAATTTGATCTGCATCTGGGACCAAATATGTGGGATACCGTCAAAATAGTGAATGCATCAGTTACTGTCTACAAGGAGCTCATCCATGTTCCATCTCTAAATTATATACACGTCTGTCTCGTAAACACGGGCCTCGGCACACCATTTATATCAGCAATAGAGTTACGGCCATTGAACAATACAGCGTATGTTACAAAATCTGGATCATTGGCACTCCATGCGCGCACGGATGATGGCTCACTAACAGATATAACTTACAGGTGAGTAATTTTGATAATTGTGAACTACGAAGAAAGTTGTGGCCTAGCTAGCTAGGTGAGTCTTACAAAGTACAGACACTTATTTAGGGCATTGTATCATGTCGTATCTGTATCATACTTGTGTCATACCAGTGTTGTACTGCCCGTTTTATTTTATAATTTTTCAGAAATTGCTCTTGTGTCCATGTGTCGTACCTGTGTCCGCGTCCGTGTCCATGCATCCTAGGGTGAATCACCTTAACCTAGCTTTGTTTGTTTCAGCAATAATATATTCTAGAAAATAAGTCATTTTTCAAAAATGTATTTTCCATAAAACTATTTCATTTTCCTATATTTAAAAAGAACCTTAAATGAGTTGAAAAATAATATTCTAACTTCCCTCCCTTATTAGAGATAGAGTTGTTTTTCAAAAAAGTTTAATGGAAAATATTCTCTAAAAATAAGCTATACATTTTAGTTTTTCTATTGATCAAAGATATATTTCTTTTAACTTATTTTTTTGTGTGGAAAATATGGAAAGTTATATTTACACAAGGTTTTCTATTGAAACAAACGAAGAGTTAATTAGAGAAACCTAAGGGACCATAAGATTAAGGTGACACACCTAAATAGTTTACATCACTTTTTATTTGTTCTTGGCTTATACTGAATATTCTATGTTCCCTTAGGTATGGAGACGATGTTTATGATCGCATTTGGCAGCCTGATAACTTCAATGAATGGACTCAATTGAATACCCCGTTTTCTATTGACTCCCAAAATTATAATGAGTACCAACCACCATCTGCTGTCATGAGGACTGCGGTCACACCAAAAAATGACAGCTCTCCCTTGATCTTCACCTGGAAGGCAGAGAATGCAACTTCTGAATATTATCTCTACATGCACTTTGCTGAACTTGTAAAGCTAAAAGCCAACCAGTCTAGATCATTCAATATTACAGTAAACGGGGAGTTATTTTTTGGACCTTTTGTTCCTCAGTACATGACCGCAATCACTGTGTATAGCAAATGGGCCTTGACGAAAGCCAAAGAATATGAAGTTTCAGTCTTCAAAACAGAAAGTTCAACACTTCCACCCATTTTCAATGCAGTTGAGATATACGCCGTTAAAAATTTCTTGCAATCGGAAACTTACGAACAAGATGGTATGCTCCTAATCTGCTGCCTAATTGTCATTTGCTCATATTTTTTGACTAACTTTGATGCATATGTAAATATTAGTTGATGCCATCACAAAGATCAAGTCAACGTACGGAGTAAAAAGAAATTGGCAAGGAGATCCCTGTGTCCCTCATGCACACTCGTGGGAAGGCCTAAATTGTAGTTATGATGGTTATAATTCTCCTAGAATTATTTCCTTGTAAGTTTATGCGTTCACATATGACTTTCAAACTTATTTAGATTAGACGTATCTCTTAATTAAATTTTAGCTTAATTATTGTGTAAAACACAATCAGGGATTTGTCCTCAAGTGGATTGACGGGAGAGATATCTACTGACATATCAAATCTCGTAATGTTACAATATTTGTAAGTATCAACAATTCATGGTGATGGTTGGACCCAAACTTCATCCATAACTAAATCATGTCACAATAGTTTCTGATAAAAAATAATAAGTGTGATTGATTTTCCTATTTCAGGGCTCTATCAAACAACAACTTAACGGGATCAATTCCAGATTTTTTGCCTCAATTGAAGTATTTGAGGGTCTTGTAAGTTACTTAACTAATAGTATAGATGGCAGACCTAGGATTTGTTCTGAAATGAGTATAAACTCTTAAACTAAGTAAATAAATACATTAGATTTTATATGATTTTGTTATTGTTCTACTATAATACAACCAATTTCATATTTATTAGCCAAAAACCTTGTACTTGAATTGACACCTCTCCATGCACAAAGTATTTGGAAATTTAAAAGGGAAAAAAATTGAACTGTGAGATTAGTAGCAACATATTAGATTGAATTTAAGCGAAAAGCTTCTAATTTTGAATTTGATTTTTTTTTGGAATGTAGTAGTAATTATTAGGTTGATAAGGACCTTTTTGTAGATATACTCTTTCAACATTATATCTATCATTTAGATGGTAATTCAAAATTTTATTTTATAGTTTGGGGTTTGTGTGAAGAATTTTGAAGTCAACTTTAACAAAATTCACTCTGAATAATTTTATTCTTAAAATAGTATCCTTCCATATAAGGATTCAATTTTGACTAAAAATAAAAGGAATAAAGTTATAATCTAAAAAAATTCCTAAAAATACAAAGAATTTGATAAACAACAGAAGTTAAAGTATGTATATGTACACCAGTTTCCACCCATCTCCCTCTCATTTGTGTGCGTTTATTTCTAAAATATATATATATATATATATATATATATATATAAACCAGTTTTCTTTTTGTTTTTTTTAACATTCTTGTTTTCTCCTGTGTCGTTTTCTTTTCTTTCTTTTTCTTTTTCTCTCCCTCTCTTATTTTTGTTTGGCTCAAATGACAAGTTGTACTGTTGGATGGGCAGGAAGGGGAAAAGTTGTGTAGTAGGTGTTATTTTGAGATCACTCCCATATATGAGGGTCCCACTTGTTGTGAGAGGGAGGTCTTATGAGATATCTTCTTATTTCATTGGATGTAATTGCACCCACTACAGTATATGTAGCTCTGCCTCTTGATACTATGTTCTATGTTAAAAAAATAGGAAAATCATATTCACTTTACCCTTGCAGAAACTTAGAACGAAATCAGCTCAATGGTTCAATTCCAGCTGAACTTGTAAGAAGATCAAAGAGTGGTTCACTATTGTTAAGGTACGGTTTTTGTCAAAAACAATTAACTCTTTAATATCATTTTTTTTCCTTCACCTTCATTTTCATAAAATAATATACTGTGTATCTAGTTACTTGTATCTCTACTAAAAGCTAAGGCATAAGTTATTGCCATCTTATAATAACATAACAATAATAATAATAATAATATACCTTGCCTTACTTCCAATTGTTGCTGTTAAGTATTAACCCTTTTGTTGGTAGTACGGGAGAAAATTCAAATCTTTGTGGTTCGGATTCATGCGAAAGGAAGAAGAAGAACAATATTGTTGTGCCAATATTGGCATCAGTTGGTGGTTTGTTCATCCTCTCGTTGACAATAGGGACTATCTTTTTGGTGCTTACAAGGAGGAAACAAGATAAGACTAAAGGTTAAATATCAAATATAAGAAATACATTCACGTAAACAAAGAAAACATTAGTTTTTCTCAAATATGTGCTCAATATGATCTTGATGCTCATTACAGTTGCGGTTGTAGATAGCAAACCAAACGTCCAGAATCTGCCACTGGAGTCAATACAACGACAGTTGACATACCCTGATCTTCTAAAAATCACCAACAACTTTGAGATGACTCTTGGTAAGGGTGGATTTGGAACAGTTTACTATGGCTGCATGGATGGAATTCATGTAGCAGTAAAGGTGTTCTCTCCATCATCAGTTCAAGGGTATCAACAATTTCAAGCAGAGGCAAGTTACTCTCATTGATTTATTGATTGTCTGTGTTAAGTACCTAACATGTGTATGCCTTTAACTCTTACAACATATCACACGCTAGCTGATTATTATACTAAATTAATCAATATGATACATTTTGTGTTGCAGGTAAAACTTCTTATGAGAGTTCATCATAGAAACTTGACTACCCTTGTCGGGTATTGCTACGAAGGAACCAATATGGGGCTCATTTATGAGTACATGGCCAACAGAGACTTAGAAGCACATTTTTCAGGTTTGGTTATAATTGTAACTAGCTTATAATGATATCATGGAGAGGAAACCGAAGGATAGGACGGATTGATTTGATTTTAAAAACTAGGAAGCTAAATTCACTCAACTAATAGTTGAAGGAACAAATCGGATTTAGCTAATAATGGGAGGGTCATATAAAAATAAATTGAGCCAATTTATGTTGTAGCAACTTAAAAATAATTTCCCCTCAAAAGTTTTTCTTAAACAACATGATCAAGGCTAATTTATTTGAATTATACAACTAAAAAAGTTACAGCGCCATATTATTTACACATGCAGATCAGAATACAAATATTTTGAGTTGGAAAACAAGACTCCTAATAGCAATTGATGCAGCTCAAGGTTAGCAATAAGATGATTTGTATAAATATTTTTAAAATGTTTAAACTTTTTATTTTTATTTTTTTTCTATAACTGATAATGGATTGTGAAATACAGGATTGGAGTATTTGCATCATGGTTGTAAGCCATCCATAATCCATAGAGATGTGAAAACTACAAACATCTTGTTAAATGAAAACTTTAATGCCAAACTAGGTGATTTTGGTTTGTCGAAGACTTTCCAAAATGATGGCGACACACATGTGTCAACAAACGTCGTTGGCACCCCTGGATACTTGGACCCTGAGTGAGTGAATATAAAATACTAGTCAATAACTTGTGTAATACATAATAGATTTTTACAAAAATATGTTTTTTTTTTTTAATATAAAATTTAATAATTATGTTAGTTATTGATAGACATTCATGATGATTGAATTTATATATAGAATAAAATTTGATAATTATGTAAGTTATTCTATCATTTAAAGAAGATATGATATAACGAGATTCTGATTGCTAATTTATAAAAATATTAAAATTTAAAATCAATTAAAAAATATAAATTAAAATAATGAAGGGTAAAACTATGAGGCTTTCAACTTTTTATGCAGTACAATATGAAAGAGATCAATCAAAAGCCAATAGTCTTTTCAATATTATATATATATATATATATTTATATTTATTGGTTATTCGAAAATCTTAGTTTGTCTCCTTGAAAATTTCATTTAATCCAATAATCCTAAAAATAACGGCACTAAAGAAGCAATTGGTCGAGGTATTCCCCACAAAATAAAAATAAAAATAAATAAAGTTCTTTTAACAAGAGATCTAGCCTTTTTCTTTAGTGGTTCCTTTTGTTATAATTATTATTTAAATTTATGTGCACCTTTTGTTATAATTATATTTTAAATTTATGTACATATGGAGCATATATTTTATCTTGATTTATTGAAATAGAGAATCATTAGTTTTTTTCCCCTTTCTTTTATATATCTTTTGTACATGTGTATAGCAACATACACAAACAATTCTATATTCTCATTAGAGTTTATGAAGAAGGCAGTCTATTTTTTATTAAAAAAATTTAGGAAGATGACAATGACCACTCTTTAATATTATACATCAGAGTTAATAATTGTATATTGCATATTTATGAGTTATTATAAGTTACTATAATATTAGGGTATTAATATCTAGGCAAAAATGCAATTTATACTTGCTAATTTTTCCCAAAAATTATTTTTAGTACTTTAAATTTGAATTTTGTTATTTATTCCGGTAACCTACTCAAAAACTATTTTATGCTTGCTATGACCAACTTCAAGCTTAAAGGACAAATGATTTTTGGGCAAAGTCACCAGACTAAAATAATCAACTTCTAACTAAAAAGATTAAAATGATTTTTAGACAAAATAGTGAGTGTAAATTGCTTTTTTTTTTAATTATATTTGTATTTATTTTTTTTATAATTAAGTCAGTTTTATACTTTTATTCAATGAATATCAGAACATTCCATCAAAAACAATATCAAGAGTGCTACAAACTTTCTGAAGAATAAAGTAGCCAAAAATGGGAAAATATAACATGCTTTGACTTGCAGGTACTACAATTCAAATTGGTTAAATGAGAAAAGTGATGTATACAGCTTTGGAGTTGTTTTATTGAAGATTATCACAAATCAACCAGTGATAGATAAATCCCACGAAAGGACTCACATAACCCAATGGGTAAGTTTCATGCTTGCTAAAGGGGATATTCAAAATATAGTTGATCCAAAGTTGCGTGGAGATTTCAGCATTAACTCAGTTTGGAAAGCTATAGAAATTGCAATGGTTTGTGTGTCTCCAACTTCCAGCGAAAGGCCAACCATGAGTCAGGTAGTCGCAGAACTAAAGGAAAGTTTAACAACTGAAACGGAGGGCTATGAGGTAGAATTGAAAGATACATTTGATATGATCAATATGGATCTTCCATTAGCAAGGTAAGATATTTCTAAAAATCGAAGTTGGCGTTTCGGATCATAATTTTTTTTTGCTTATGGTAACTTTTTGTCAATGCATATATATTGTACTTCCAAATTCCAATAAAGCACATCAAAGAATTGCCAGCACCCATTTTAACGCTCCTGATGAAAGTTACTATTAACATCTATGGATAAGGTTTGTTATTATTATTATTATTATTATATTTTTGGGGAAACTATAGATGTTCTATGGACATCTATGGAAATATATACTATCATTATATGAATTTATTATAACAATTCGAATAAGAAACTCTCCGTGAGTACAATACATTTATAATTTCTCCTCCTACATGATAGAGGATCCTGCTAGACCTGAGAAAATTGGATCCGACTTAGAGTAAAAACTGGTTTATTTTTATGAGCACATTGTCATTGTGTATAAATAAAGAAATGCCAATTTATAATATATATATATATATATATATAAATAAACTAAAGGGCTAATTACAACTTACCCATCTGTTGTTTGGCCGAAATTTAAATTGCCTACCCATGGTTTGAAATTTGGCACTTCACCCAGTTGAAGTTAGCTCAGTTAGGGTTCCGCTACCCACCTCCGTTAAATATAAGGCTAAATATGTATTTTTGCTCTCTTTTATGTCTCTCTCCTCTCAAAACTTTAAAAAAAAAAAAAAAAAAAAAAAAAAAAAAAAAAAAAAAAAAAAAAAAGAGAAAACGAGATCAAAAAGTAAGGGTTTATATAAAAATTATGAACAAACATTACATATCAGATTTTGATCATCCAATATATATGTGAATTAGCTTTCAAATTTTAGTCTGGATCATGAAGTTGCTTTACAGGCTTGTCATGGATTCCAAGTTGGGACCATGTGACAACTTCCAATAACTCTTCCAAAGTTCCATACGGACCATACCCACCTAGTCATATGCATAAAAATCAGTAATTCAATTGTCCAAAATTTCAAAGTTTGAGAGAAAACGAAAGAGAGACCTAGAAGAGCAATAAAATAGTCAGAATAGCAAGCCATCTCAGCTTTCCTCTAATGCATGTTTGATACTAGCCTAACCTCCCCAACTATTCCCCAGTTATCTACTCAACAAAGAACGAACCAATATAAATCACCAAAGAAGAACTTGTGGCCAAAAAATATAGAATATATATACAAATCGTCATTTGTTTTAAACGTTTAAACTGTTATGAAATCCATAAATCTAATAGCTTCTATGATCTTATTTTCTCTATTTTTGTAAGACTTTTTATGTTTTGAGAGGAGAGAGATAAAAAAGACAGCAAAAATACAAATTTAGCATCATTTTTAATAAAAATGGGTAACAGGACCCTAACTGAGCTAACTTCAGGTGGGTAAAATGCTAAATTTCAAATCACAGATAGACAACTTAAATTTTGGTCAAACCACATGTAGGTAAGTTATGATTAGCCCTAAACTAAAATAGTAAAGCACTAAGCTCTCCAAGACTCGACAAATGGGAACTTAACAAATACTCTATAATTTTCTTTAAAAAAGAAATACTCTTTAAAAAAATTCTGGAATGAAAGTGTAACTTTTTTTTCCCCATAATAGACAAAAATCAGTCCGTATCGAATTACAAGTAACCAACCACTACGACACTACAATAGGGTCCATACCACGACACTAGTGGCACTAAGAGTCTATGACTTTTCTTCTCTTCTTTATTTGTTATTAAATTAATAAATAAGATTTTTTTTTAATTCAATGATTATTAGTCTATTTATTAGCCATCTTTAACCTATTAGCAATTTATTTATTTTTTATCTCTGTCGTTACTTGATGGCTTATTATTTAAGTAGAAAATCTAGAGATAAATTAAAAAAGTATTAATTCATTTTTCAAAAGAATGGAATTTGATAATTTAGAATATAATATATTTTTGGTTCTAATAATATTTTAGACATT
>JARYZH020000840.1:0-60891 GCA_030021035.2 Notholithocarpus densiflorus
TGTAATAGAATGATTATATATATATATATATATATATATATATATATATATATAGAAGGATTTGTTCAAAATTTAAATTGAAAAAAATGAATCAAATGATACCCTTAAAGTGTGGATGAAATGTTTTATAATGCTTAAATTTATAAAAGATACTAGTGAAAGTTCCATGTGTTGCGTGGCTTTAATCCTGAATTTTCTTTATATATATTTTTGAGAAATTATAACTAAATGAGTTATTATTACATAATTTTAGAATTATTTTCTAACTAAATGAATGATTATTATAATATAACATGCATAATTTTGTATATTTGTCCTTATATATAATATCTGTAATTAAGATTATCAATGAAAACCTTTCTAATTTTTTTTTTATAACTCCTTATTTATTAATGAAGGAGATGATTTTAACTCAAGCAATTAAATGTTTTATAATACTTGCAATCTTGTAACCTTTCTCTTCAGACAGTTTTATTTTCAAGCTTGTATCAAAGACAACAGTTTGTTTTCAAGTTTATCAAAGACTGAAGTTTTTATTCAAGTAAGATTTTACTAGT
Organism: Notholithocarpus densiflorus; assembly: GCA_030021035.2. Taxonomy (NCBI): domain Eukaryota; kingdom Viridiplantae; phylum Streptophyta; class Magnoliopsida; order Fagales; family Fagaceae; genus Notholithocarpus; species Notholithocarpus densiflorus. The sequence continues at coordinate 558 of JARYZH020000840.1, forward strand.
TTCTGTTTTCATATTCCATACTTCATTTTAACCTTATTTTGAATATATCTATTTTGCCATTTTACTTCTTTATTATCTATTTTATCATTGTTTATGCTTCCATATTACTGCTGTGCTCTGTCCTGGGTAGTCATTGGTATTAGAGCATCCGAATCATAAAACACCTAATGAACAGTGAATAATTTATGCAGAAAAAACAGTGAACAATTTTTCAAGTAATGCTGAACATAAAATAATTTTATGTAGAATGCTAAAAATAGTTTATGTAGAAAACAGTGAACAATTTTTATGAGAAAACAGTGAACAGTTTTAATTAATGCAGAAATAGATTTTATGAATGCAGTAAGCAGATTTGAATATACAGTAAACTTGATGTAGCACCAACTGTGGCATGAGTAGTTTTTTGAAGACACGTCACCAACCCGCTGCTGTAGCATCAACTGTAGTCATACGAACCACATGCGCCAACAGATGCCATTGTTTCACACGTGCTGCTCAACAGCTCGGCACAATTTCACACACTGTCCAGTCATATCATCCACATTCATGAGAATACTTAAATATATGAATAATCATACCCTGGTGCTAGGGACATAGAACTGTGTCAATTAAATATGATGCTCTGTTCAAGAACACTGCAACTATCGCCCATATCTTCAAATCTCACTGTGACATTGAGAACATTTAAAATCCTGTTCATGTAGTGTTTTTCCAGCCTGTATTGACATTACAAGCCCTAATAATTGAAATTATAATGCTTGGAATATAAAATGAGGTTATAAATGCACCACAATAATGATCTTATTTCTACCCCACTAACTTCATAGATTGACTAAGCTATGAGTCGCAACACCTCAACATCAAATCGTACAATGCGAAACAAGTTTGGATCTACTTCAACAAATGGATTATCACAAGTTACAGCAGATCAACAACTACAAACATACACAGACCACTATGGAGGGAAATGAGTTGGAAAGAAGAGAGATTTCTTTAATATGCCAATATACATGTACGAGAGTCTTGGAAGTGTCAAGCACATCATGGTCGGCAAACCTACAAAACTAAGTACAAATACCACCACAATAGAGTTCACCGTAGCAGAACCACCATGGTCAACCCTATACGAGAAGAGGTGTGAGTTGGAGGTGTATTGTCGATGGCATGGGTTACGAGTTCCTAAGGCACACTCAGCCGAGTTACCTAGAGATGAACATACCAACATACTTGCTCGTCTTGAACAAGAGAACAATCAAATGCAAAGGCGATTAGACCGTTTTCATGCAATCCCAAAAGCTAGGAAGCATCTAAAGGGTAAGGCGCAAGAGCGAGACATCAAGTCTATTAATCAAGTTACTGTGTTAGATGATGAAAGAGATATTTCAGACTTCTCAGATTCAAGTAATGATGATTTCCAAAAATTTCTACCTACGAACATTAGACGTTGTTGTTAATGTCTACACGTTCTGTGCAATAAAAAATGTTGTTGTTAATGTTTGACAACTGATGATCATGTACATTCAACTTTCGCAAATCTAAAGATTAACTGTTCATTAGTTTTGGCTAAGTTTATATGAAATCACTTGCCCATTTTTTCCTTGCTGTTCTTTGTTGCTACATATGATTCTTGTGCTTTGGTTGGACAATGTCCTCTACTTTGTAATGTAGGAAACACCTTAGGAAGTGAAATGCCTTCAGTTAGATATGTTGATGTTTCCAATATTTTGTTTGTGTAATTTGAAATGTTACACACATAACACTTATCACCCAAATTAGATTTATTGTACATTACTTGTTGAGCCCTGACCAGAAGTACCCATGTGCTATTACTTCTAACCAGTAGTCGCAGATTATGAGAAGAGCGTTTCGACTAGCATCCTTGAAAATGACCAAAGTTAGTAAACAGTTCTACATGTGCTACTTAACAGCTCGGCACTGTTGAGCCCTAATCAGAAGTACCCATCCACACTCACGTGAATACACAAATATGCAACCCTTTGTAATGCACTGTTTACAAGGATGCAGAGCATCCCTGTAAAGTTTATGCATCAATTTTAGGGGTGAGCTATCCACCATTGCTACACTGATGTTCGCAGTGCTGCATGTGCTACTCAACGATTTGGTACGTTCTTTGATTTTCCACTGAGTTTACACGATTTTGTTCATTCAACAATTTTGAAATTTTCATCAAATCAGAATGATTAGTACATTAGTACACAGTTTTAAATTGAATTTTCACAATTTTGTACATTTGACGACTTCAAATTTGGAAACAAATTTGGACGATCTGTACATCTAATGTAATTAATTTTCCATTATGTTTACTCAATTTGGTATATTCTTCAATTTTCATTTGAATTTTCACGATTTTACACACTCAACGAATTCGAATTTTTCAACAAATTCGTACTATCTGTACATCTAATGTACACTATTTTTCCTTGAGTTTTCACGGTTTTGTACATTCAACGAATTCAAATTTTTAAACAAATTCATACGATCTGTACATCTAACGTACATACTTTTCCATTGAATTTTCATTATTTTGTACTTTCAACGAAGTCAAATTTCTCAACAAGTCTAGACTATCTGTACATCTTATGTACACCTTCATGATTTGGTACGTTCATTGATTTTCCATCGATTTTTCCCGAATTTCTACATTCAACTAATTCGAACTTTTTTACAAATTCGAATTATTCGAGGCATTTACCATTAGGTGATTTATACGAATCATTCATTTTTCTTTCATGGAGTTTGTCCATTATTCATATGGTTACATATTTAAAAAAACACAAAAACCATTTAAGTGCAATAACCGCGCCAATGCTAAAAACAGTTTATGCAGAAAACAATGAACAATTTTTATGAGAAAACAGTGAACAGTTTTAATTAATGCAAAAAACAGATTTTATGAATACAGTAAGCATATTCGAATATACAGTAAACATGATGTGCAGAGAGCAAGCTTTATTAATGTAGAAACAGATTTTATCAATGCAGAAAAATAGATTTGATTATTGTGAAATTCAAACATGAAAAAGCATTCAGATTTGGCGTTTAGATTTAGAAAAAACGATTTCACTAGGTGTTTTATGAGAAAACAGTGAACAATTTTTTAAATAGTGAACAGAAAATAATTTACGCAGAAAAGAGAGTGAACAATTTTTTAAATAATGCTGAACAGAAAATAATTTTATGCAGAATGCTAGAAATAGTTTATGCAGAAAACAGTGAACAATTTTTATGAGAAAACAGTGAACAGTTCTACTTAATGCAAAAAACAGATTTTATGAATGTAGTAAGCAGATTCGAATATACAGTAAACATGATGGGCAGAGTGCAAATTTTATTAATGTAGAAACAGATTTTATCAATGCAGAAAAATAGATTCAATTATTGTGAAATTCAAACATGAAAAAGCATTCAGATTTGGCGTTTAGATTTAGAAAAAACGATTTCACTAGGTGTTTTATGAGAAAGCAGTGAACGATTTTTTAAATAGTGAATAGAAAATAATTTACGCAGAAAAGAGAGTGAACAATTTTTTAAATAATGTTGAATAGAAAATAATTTTATGCAGAATGCTAAAAATAGTTTATGCAGAAAACAGTGAACAATTTTTGTGAGAAAACAGTGAACAGTTTTACTTAATGTAGAAATTAAATTCATATTTTAAAATTAAAATCTCTATATTTTACAATGCTTCTATTTGTACTCGAGCTTATTGAGCTCGAGTACCTTAGAAATGAAAAAAAAAAAAAAAAAAAAAAACAGCATTTTATTATATGTTTATGTTTATTTGTTGATAATAAAAAAAAAAAAAAAAAATTTACAAGGTACTCGAGGTTGGTGAGCTCGAGTACCTTAGAAAAAAAAAAAAAAACAGCATTTTATTATATGTTTATGTTTATTTGTCGATAATCAAAAAAAAAAAAAAAGTTTACAAGGTACTCGAGGTTGGTGAGCTCGAGTACCTTAGAAAAAAAAAAAAAACAGCATTTTATTATAAAATGGTACTCGAGCCTGGTATACTCGAGTATTGTGTTGCATGGTACTTGAGTTTACCATGCTCGAGTACCATATAATTTTTTTTAATTGCCCAATTTCCACCTCAGCAGTGCCACGGTGGCAAAACTTCTAGGAACTCGAGTTTAAGAAACTCGAGTACCATAAAAAGTGGTATTTCCCTATATAGTTCCGAAACAGTGTTTTTTTGCAAAAAATTTCTAAAATTGGTGGTATTTGGCCATTTTGGCCCCATTTTGGAGGGGTATACTTTTGTGGGCTTGGGTGGAAAATGCCTGAGCCCTATTTAAAAATTTTCTTTCTTTCCCTTCTTATCAAATATTATCCACTCCTATTTTCTCACATTTATTTTTCATCCACCCTATTTCACCTTCAACCAAACACACCCTTAACCATACTGTTGCGACTGCGATTCTATTTAATGTAGAGTTCCAAAATTATTTGGCAATACTTATGATATCTGAGTGTTAGCCTAATGATTGTGAGGTAATTGAAAAAAAAATTAAATGTTTAATATGTGAATTTTTTTGTTCTTTTTCTTAGGGACTAAGTTGGTTATAAAGACCAAATTGATAAATTTTTTAATGCTCTAAACCTAATTGGCATTATTTCAAATATCAAGGTAAGTTAATAAAATTTATCCAAAAGGAAAAGATGGAAGACAGCAATTCAGGCAAACAAGGTAACAAACGTACATGCAAAAATATGAGAGCAAAAAGCCTAGACATGATTTCGGTGTTCACATGTGGTGGATACAATACAAGACATTGGCTTCGTACATGTTGGGCTCCACAAATTTGGCAATGATGTTAACGTTGTTGAGGACAGTTTGGCATTTTTTACCCGATCACATGATTTATTTTTTAAATTAAAACTATGATTTAAAATTATGATTTTTGTATAAAAATTGAAATTTGTGTATATTGTGTGTAATAGGCTGTGCATAATTGTCCTTTTTCTTTCTTTTCTGGGAGAATTAAACATAACATACGGCTAGAGTAATGTTTATTTCACACAAATATTTTGAACCATGTCTATTTCACAGATATTTTTCATACGGTATCATAAAGCTCCTTGCACTCATCTAGTAGCAGTAGTTTGAAGCAGAGATGACACACATTCGCTTCATATCCACCAGTACCATTCAGGCAGCAGCAAGTCCCAAAGAGTTAACTCGAAGGTTTGACTTAACTCCATGGGATCTCCAGCTGCTCTTAGTTGATCATATCCAAAAGGGTCTCCTTTTCTTCAAACCTACACCTTCACAAGAAAAAGAACTACAAGCTAGCAGTGTGATTGATCACCTAAAAAACTGTGTCCCGCACATTAGATATATTCTACCCTCTTGCTGGTCGCCTTGTCATGGTTGAAAACGATGATGACAAGACCACCTCTTTCTTTGTTGATTGAAGTATATAGAGGATTGGGTAACTCCCCAAAGATATTTAAATTTAGTGCCGTAACAAGTAATGCAATGATCACTGGAAGCTCGCCGCGATTCAATGTGTATGGTAATGACTTTGGCTGGGGAAGACCTATTGCTGTGCGAAGTGGTGTTAGCAATAAGTATGATGGAAAGTTAACAGTGTTTCCTGGGATAGAAGAAGGAAGCATGGATTTTGAAGCTTGTCTTTCACCAGAGACATTGCAGGCTATGGCAGATGATGCAGAGTTCATGGAGGCTTTAGCCTCATAATTAAACTTTGTTGTGAACCTTCTTTTACACGGAAATGTTGGAAATGCAATTTGAAATTACAAGCCTCTAGATGTTGTTGGTGATCTTCAATGTTCTTGAAAAATATGTGATGCAAAACTTAATGGTAGTGTTGTCTATGTAAGAGTTAATTGCTTGAAAGTCATAAATAATTCAATGAGGTGATTTTGTCTCATTTTTCTTGCGAATATCATTGTACTAGAATAGCAATGGGAAACAAAAAAAATACTCAGAGAAGGACAAGGATGCCAAGACCAACTTTAGGTGGTCACACCCATGTAGAATTTGTTACTTGAGATACTTGTAGATGAGGCTCTTCTTGGAAATAAGAAATTCAACACATTTAAAAATGCATCATATGCTAAAGTAGCTAAAGTAATTAGTGAGAAATTTGTCATTGAATGTACACCAAAGCATGTAGAACATTGCTTTAAAACACTCAAAAAATTGGACTATTATTGTAGAATTTTGTAATAGAAAAAGTGGGTTTAGATCAGTGGTAGAGCCAAGATTTCAGCTTGGGGGGAACATCAAAAGAAAATAATAAAAAAATTGATCCTTATATTCATTGAACCATGTTGAATTAAATCAATTTAGCAAAAAAAAAAAATGTTGAATTAAATCAACACTCTATTTTTTCAAATTCTCTTTGTGGAAAAGTATGGTCAACTAGTTGACAAGGTCCACATTATAGATATGTTCTTCAAACTTGATCTCTATCATTAGGATAGTAATAAAAAAAATTTCTTCTTAAAGAAGGATCCGAAGGAAGATTGCAAAATCTATCTTGATATGAGTTTGTTTAGAATTTCCCGGACTCCTTCTTACATTTAGGATTCTCCACAATTTTAATTAACTACAAATATTTATTTCATATATTAATTATTAAAATCCATAGTTACTCACAATCAAAGTAAGAAATTAATCAAAAAGACCAAAAGTTTAGACATCTAATTTGATTGTTCAAAATAACTTATGAAAATAATTCAATCTAGAAGTGTTAAGGGTATAAATATACTTAGAAAATTACATCTTTGCTTCCTTTTCAACATTTCTTTTCTCTATTCTTCTAGGTATTAAAATTTTGGATATAGCAAAAATTCATACCTTGAAACTGTGAAAAAGTAAGAGATAGAGGAGACAAAAAAATATAATGGTTGCGGTAAGATTTTGGTGCCTCACAAGCTTGTAAATTTTATTTTTGTTTTGCTTGGAATTTGAGTCACACTGACTAAGATTCAGTGACGGAAAAAAAAAGTCAAAATAAGTGAAATTAAAAAAAAAAAAGTGGCATGAGTAGAGTAGGTAAAAGGAAGACAAGTTTAGCTGTACAAGAGATGTATTTTTGTTCATATATTGTATAGAATTTGAGTCCCAATGTGAGTGAAAAAAAAAAATTTGGATAAGTAAAAAAAAGTGGCATGAATGGGGTCAAAAAGTGTGTTCGGTATAACAAAAAAGAAGGATGAGTGGGGGGTGGGGGGGGGGGGGGGCAATTGCCCCCTCTCGAGCCCCCTCGCTCCGCTTATGGTTTAGATGGAATGATGATTTGAAAATGATCACTTGTGATGGGATAGTGTATGATGAAGAAGTTGCGGTAAGAAACTTCATTGTTTATTTTTTTTTATTGGTAGAAACTTTTAGTTTGTATCATTGTAAATTAAGTTTAAATCTTTTCACTATTCTTATTGCTCTATATTAGTTTTTGACTTTTTTATTTTATTTTATTGTTTATTTCCCCCTCCTTAACATAGGCACATCCCAGTCATGCACAATTTTTGAAGAAGAAAATTGAGATGTTTGATGAGATGAGTTTGGTTGTGGGGTAAGGATATGGCTAGAATTGCTTTTTCCAAGGGAGTTGGTGATATAGGTGTAGAAGCATTTGATAACTGATGTTGACGGTGATGTTGATGGCTTATCCAAAAAGAAGCAAGTTGATCCCTTACATGTTGCCATAAATGAAATAAGGTCTCACAGGAAATGAAGCCATGCTACTATGATTGAAGTTGTTGTTTACCAAGATTTGCCTACAAAACTTGGTAAGGTTGAGGATGGATGGGCTATGAAGATGGATAGGTTTGAAGAAGGACAAGTTATGAAGATGGACGAGGTTGAGGAAACTATGCTTGTGTCTACATTTGACCATTTGAATGGGAATGAAAAGCAAGCTAGGTCATTCATGTTGAAAAATGACAAGCTCCATAGATAATGGCTGTAGAATTTCTTTAACAACTATTTAAGCCAATTTTGTTTATGTGGGTGCATTTTGTTAGAATTTGGATGTGTCTATTTGGACAATTTGGCATTTTGGTATTTATCAAAATATTTGTATTAGATTATTTTGCAAGTTGAACTATTTAGCCTATTTGGCATCCTAAACTATTTGAAATGGAGCTTATAGTTATTTTGAATTATGAGAAGTATGGTTGATTATATGTGTGTGTGTGTTTTTTTTATGTACGTTATCGTCCATATATATGAGCAAAATATGTGGACAACTAATTTTTATTGTATATGTTGTCAAAATTTTAGTTTGAAAACTAAAATCATATTTGGTTTTATTTATTTATTTATATTGATTACATTAGTTGGGTTTACACAATACACAAGTTATACATGTTTTAAATTATACAAGAAATGTTATAAAAAATTTGTGCATGCCAAATACTGGAAAACGTTCTCAAGCTCATTTTCAAGGTTGTTACCAAATACTAGAAAATGAGATAGTTTTCAAGAAAATGTTCTCTGAAAAATGAGCAAATTCCAGAAAATGTTAATGCTGAAATAAACTGAGTGTAAGTGTTGACTGTTATGAACCAACGCATGCCTAATTGCAACTTGAATTGTATGTATATTGAAGCACTTTCATAGGTAGGTATTTGCTTGAGTTCAACATTATGATAGTTCAACTATTTTAAGTTGAAGCTCTTTCCACAGAAAAATATATATGTAGACCTTACATGAGTAGTGTTTATTACACACACATTTAAACACATAAAAAAACAATTGAAATTGTGATTTGAAGTCATAATGATTTGAAGTCATAGTTTCAGTTACTTTTTTATGTGTGTGTAAAAGTGTATATAACAGCACGTGTTACAGTTTTTATCCATAAAAATATGTAGTCGTTTTGTTACAACCATTCTACTAGTAGATGATGTACTAGTAAAAGATTTTAAATGAAATTGAAGTAAGAATATGACAATGTACATGAATATTATTTCATTTTTTTTTCCCTCTAAGTGGCTATCAATATAAATGCATCTGCAAAACTTATAAAAGTTTGCCTTTTGATCCTAAATAAGAAGATAACAATGTATGTTGTTAGGACATATGTGGAACTTGTTAGAACATATGTCATTTAGAATTGGCTAATCCTTTGACAAAACGCACTTTACTTGTAATTAGGTAGATCTAGGATGATTTAAGTCTTCAAGCAACATATTGTTCAAGTCAAGAGTTAAAGCCATGCAAATCTGTTCAAGAAACAAGTGAAGAAGTGCTGTATTTTAAAGCTCGACAGATTGTACCTATCGAGGTTTAAAAGGGTATTTTAGCCCGATGCTCAACAGCAGCTCGATAGATAGGGCTCGATAGATAACCTATCTATCGAGAATTACAGAATTCAGATTTCCAGATCTGTTTTTCATGCATATCCAAGCTATTTGTGTAGGGTTTCTTTTCTCACAACCCTAGATATATATAAGGATTATTTTAAGGGTCGTCAAAGGTGATGCAACTTGATGCAAAGTGATTATTCACTCAAATTGTGACTGGAGACAATTTGCCCTAGTTCATCTTTCTCTTGAAGAAGCTGTTGCGTTTGTATACCGTAAGATTTTGTAACCAAGGAGCTTCTTGATCTTCATCGTGTGGATGAATTGAAGAACTTTGCAGCCAACATCTTTCTCAAGTTGGTGTGTTAGTCATGTACTGGGATTCGTGCAAAGGAGTAAGCCGCGTACTGGGATCCGTGTATCGATTGGTTAGTCACGTACTAGGAGCCGTGCATTGAAAGAAGAGATTGTCACTACATTACAAGTCCAATTGTATATTGGGGTAAGGGTTCAACTGTAGGTTGGTATAAGGTACTGAGATTCCTTTACTTGTAACCGCTTGTTTTGATAATAGTGGTTCTCGGGAGTGGTGACCTTAAATTCACCCGGTGAGGTTTTGCCTCGGTGCTTTTCCACATTTGTAAACAAATCACCCGTGTCAAATTTAATTTTCTTTGCATTTAGTTATTTGGTGATTTTTTTGTGCTTCCACGCGTATTGCATGTTAAATTGACTAAGTAATTCACTTGACTAATTAATTGGTTAATTTACCTAAGGAGTCAATACATTCTTGGCCTATCATATGTGAATATTATTTCATTTTCCCCTTTAAGTGGCTATCAATATAGATGCAACTGTAAAACTTAAGAACGTCTAGTTGGAGTGATTTTGAAGAGGATGGAAAAAGGAGAGTAAAATAGGAGAGAAAATGTGTAGGAATGGTGTTTGATTGGAAAAGGGAGGGGTAGAGAAAATTGGTGGGGCCTGGTTGTTTTCTCTCCGGGCCCACCAAAATTCAATCTCCCCAAATTGGAGAGAAAACATAAGAAAAACAATGAGCAAAAGTTCTTGGGTATTTTGGATGAAATTGCCCCCATCAATGGTCATTACTATAACCCAGCAAGTTTGCTTCTTACCTTCTTTTTTTGGTTGTTTTGTTCAATTTTTTTAACTCCCCAAGCAAGTCTGCTACTTTCCTCTTTTTTTTTTTTTTTTTTTTTTTTTTTTTTTTTAATTTTTTAATTTTTTTTTAACATTGTCTTATTTGCTTCTTGGTCATTTTATGATATTTCATTTGCTTTGTTGCTTTTTTTCGGGAAAAAAGTTGGCAAAAACACTATTTTAATCTTTACATTTTGGGGTTATAGTCAATTTGGTTCCTACATTTTGGTAGTAGTCAATTTGGTCTCTGGTATTTTCAATTAGGTCCCTACCATTGGAAAAATTGGATAATTGTAGCAATGTGAAGAAGAAGAAGAATCTTTGTTTTCCTCAAAATCTGGGTTTTGAACTCATTTTGAAGGTAATGGCCACCGCTGGTCCATCACCACCATCAACTTCTGGCAACGTTAATGGTTTGTTTGGATTAAGGGGAAGGGAGGGGGAGTAGAAGAGAATAGAGTCGAGTTGGCTGAAAATTAGTTTATTTTGAGCCAACTCTACTCTACTCTCCTCTACTCCCCCTCCCTTCCCCCTCAATCCATACAGGCCCTAAAGGCAAGAGACTATTATTACCAACCTCATAGCCACATTTTGATTGGACTCGTCCATTTTGTCTTCGTAAAGACTACACTCCTCGATGATGTTAATGGCAAGAAGACGATATAAGCAAACAGAAGTGGTGGGTGGTGATCAGGGAGTGAGTGGATTTGACAACAATGGCAATGGCAAAGCACTAAGGACCCCACCATGCAGCAAGTGTTTCTCATGTTCGCAAAAATTCACAAACCCATCTGACGATTCATAATCCACCATGTTTACTTTCTTCAACAACATCTAAACCAAGAAGAAGTGTTTGATTTGGGATTTCAAAATGAAGCCAAAATCTAGATTTGAGATTTTTTTCTTCTTCAAATTTTACCTTTTTTTCTTAGATGTTGACATGGAATTTGTAAATATCAAATAATATTTATTTTAGTACCATGTAAGAGTCTAGTATGCCAACTGTGTAATCCATTAACTACATAAACATTTTTTGTTAGTGAGTTAATGGTAGAGACCAAATTGATTACAAGTTGAAAAATAATAGGAACCAAATTGACTACTACCAAACTGTAGGGACTAAATTGATTGTGACCCCAAAATGTAAGGACCAAAATGGTATTTTTACCAAAAAAGTTTTGGGTTCTTGAATTTAAAAAAAAAATGAAGTGTACATTCATACAAAATTTTTTGACAAAAATATAATGTGTTACTTTTTGTTTTATCTAATAGGGACATAATGGTAAATTTATACAAATTACATTTTCCATTCTCTCATTTTTCTTCTCAACCAAACAAAATTTTTTTCCTTCCCTTCACTTTTCTATCCCACCAACCAAACACATATGAGGGAAAATTAAATATTTTTTTTATCTTCCCATAATTTTCTATCCTCTCACTTTTTGATTTCCTCAACCAAATGGATCCTTAAATAATCAAAATAATTGGCACAGCTGTGTCAAGTATTTTGATCATTTGGGGAGGGGGTAGAGTGTGATTTGTTGAAAATTTGGTATAAATGAATCTAATTTCACTAACCCAATAGTAAAGCCACTGCCGGGGAGCCATCCCTCAAAAAAAGCTCATGATTTTTTTAGGTTGTGTTTGGCATTGGCTGAAAAATACAACTTATTTATTTATTTATTTTTATTAGCTTATTTTTGCTACTATTCATGGGTTCCATTGCAATTTTTGGTATTATTTATGAGTTCTACTGTACTATTTCAGCTAATTTTTAGCTTTATCTATAGTACTTTCAACAAAAAGTTTTCAGTTTCAGCTAAATTAGCTGTTCCTAAACGGACTCTTAGTAAATATAATAGATAGCCCTTTCAAAATTGATTTTATAATTTGGAAATCACAGGAAAAGTTAATTACAAATAAAGAAGCACCAGACCTGAGGTGCATATACACAACCGAGTGTGTCAAATACGAGTCCTCCCAAAACAAAGCCACCTACAAAGATGCTTGCACTGCCTGGCCTTCCACAAGCACTGTAATTATACAATAGAAGCATGATTCTCACGTTAAGAATTTCTAATCCTAAATCATATTGAAAAGATAACTTAAAAAAAATATAAACAGTTAACAATATAATTTTTTTTATTGTTAGTACTTAAATTTTTTTTATTAGAAATTCTGTGGCATAAACAGTGAGAAACAGATAATCACGCTGGAGAGAATAATTTTTATTTTTTATTTATACTTTAATAGTAGTGAGTTCTGTGGCTCACTGTTTGTGGCAAGTCAACTTTCAATGTTAAATTTTTTTTGGTAGTTTGTTGAGACTGATGCGGGGGCTTTTGTGAATTTTTAACTAACGTGAATGCTCTAATTGTCACAGTATTTTATAATGGTTCATACCTCACAATCTTGTTTCAACTCTTATTTTTTCCAACCCAATATAATATTTAAATAAAATAAAACAAATCTAGATGACGTGGTTCTGCCATGACTTAATTAACCAAAAAAAGTCAGATAAATTCACTCTTTTTTATTCTTTATTCTATGCCTGGGAGAGTAAGTCCGATAGTTAATTTTTCCTCTTACAATTTGCTTTTAATCAAAGATAGATAGCAAGTGTAAAATATTTCTTAATCTTAGCATATATTTTTAAGTTTGATAGATACTTTTTCTTATACATCTATTAGTTTATAAATTACTTTTTTTTGCATGTTGAACTTGTTTAAAATTTTTACAAAACTATTTTTTTGGATAAATATTACAATTATATATGGTATAACATATAATACGAAAAAAAAAAAAAAATTTTAAATGGCTGCTCAAAGATAAATTTCTAACTTTGCAACTAGCTATATATACTCCGGAAGTATTAACGTATTTTACCCGAAAAGAGAATGTATAAACGCTTGTAAGTCTTTTTATTTTATTTTTTTTGCTAGGTAATTAAGGGAGATAGAACTCCCGAGCTCATAGGTTACAACTTAACCGGGTGCCACTAGGCTACAAGGCCCAGTGGCATAAGCGCTTGTAAGTCTATTACCAACTACAGTAGTATAAAGCATAAAAAAAATGATGATATGAGAATCTGGATAAGTGCTCCGAAGGTGTGCTTATTTCAATAGTTGTCTCTAAATTCACTAGTTATAACGGGGGAGATATTTTAAATGGACTAGTTATTTCAATAGCTGACTATAAGTTGACTAGCTATAATGGGGGAGAGATTTGAGCATTGAATGTCATGAACACACTAGGAAGTGCCAACTAGTTGAGCAATAAAGCTCTTGGTTAGGCACTTTTAAATCTCAATTGATATTTGGTTGAACAGAAACGTAGGAAGGAATTAAGACTCGATGATCTTCATCCTGCTAGGAACACTAATCGACTGAAATACTGTGGTTCCTCTTCCGGAGATATCTATCCATTACAGTAGTGAATAGAGGTAATGCCAGAGGTACCCAACCCATGCTGATATATCTCTGGTGGTAGGAATTGTCAGAGGTACCCAACCCATGCTGATATATACTGGTAGACATTATGATAATGTCAATAAATAATGTGTCGAAAGTAAAGATTCCAATGTTCACATGTGCTAGACAATAGAGTTTCAATAATGGCATGTTGGGCTACAAAACTTTGACAATTATGATTTTGGCACCAATATTTGCATTTTCTTGCCTTGAGAACCGAACAGGGTACCTACGGTTCTCAAACAGAGCTCCTTTTATAGCCAGTTTCTTTGCTAGTTTGAAGCAAAGATGACAAAAATTCGATATATATCCACGAGTACTATCCAACCAACAGCGAGTCCTAATAAGTCAACTCAAAGGATTGAGTTAACTCCATGGGATCTCCAGATGCTCTTAGATGATTTTAGCCAAATGGGCCTCTTCTTCCTCATACCCTTCACAAGAAAAAGAACTGAAAGGTGGTAGTGTTATTGTCACCTAAAAACCTCATTGTCTTGCACATTAGAGATATTCTACCCCCTTGTTGGTGTGGGCGCAGCAGTTTTCTCCTCAGGAAAAGGGGAGTACGCCTCGGCCGAGTAGACCAAGGCGAAGAAAAGATGGAGTCGCTACCTAGATTAGGTTTAAGAACCATAAATATAGCGCCTTACGTGAAAGGATTGATCTTACTACCAGAGTATGAGTTCGGAGTTTAAGTATGGGGATGAGAATGTGTTAGACACACAACCCCACCCGACCTGTGGGTCGGTTTCCAATCATTGTGTCTTATGTCTTAATCTCATTAAAGACTCATTCAGTATTGTGATCTATACTCACACACACTAGCATACATCTAGCAATCAATATGGCATCAATCATCCCAAAACCCTAACATACATCTATCATGACAACTCATATCAAACCTAACATACATCTATCATACATATCATATCATCTCATCTAAGGCAACAAACAAATAAAGATAACACATGGTGATGGCAGCATCAAAGATTTATTGGAGAGCATCAAGAACATCAAAAACACAAACATATTTCAAGTTCACATACCATATCCCAATCAAATGCATGTACATATGAATGCATGCCTTATTTTACTTACCTTACTACATCATAGCACCTATGCATCAATGTGTGATCATATCATATGCATGTTCATGGTAGAATAAAGAAAACATTGGAAGAAAACCCTAATATAACATGTTAAAGGCAAAAAAACAATCAAATAGAGAAACAAAGACTTAAAAAAACATAAAAAATGGGTCAAAACAGAAGCATATTATATAAATGAAATAAAGAAACAGAAGCAGAAAACTTGGATTAGGATTTTCGGGCATGAGTATGTGTATGCATACATAAGTCTGCGTACACAGCCCAATTATATGCGTACAACTACTTCAAGTCTATGTACGCATGCAAGAAGCATACGTACGCATACATGCCCAGAAAACTCAAGCCCAGAAACCAGAAATACAGAAAACAGAGTAGAACCTAAAACAATAAAACTAACAACCTAACATGCTTCTAATATAATATTAAACAACCTAAACTAACAACAAAGATATCTAAAATAAACAAAACAAAATCTATTCCTAAACATGCATTGGATCTAACAACAAACAAAAACAACACTTAACACATCAAAACATGTTCGTCAAAATATCCAATCATTCAACTCTCCAATCAAAACATGATGAGTCACCACTAAACAAAATTAAACAAAGCAATACATATTTCTAAGAATATATAACATGTAAATCAATTAAGAACAACAAGTTATAAAAACCCTAATTAAGGAAAAATCATGAAGAGAGACTCACATTGCTTATGGAACACAACTTGGTTAATATTTAATTGGCCTCTCAGTGCCTGCAACACAAAGATTAAGTTGAGACAACAAGAGAATTAAAGAATATAATAGTTTTTGATAATCATAACTCAAGAACAAGATTAGTTTTGAAAAAGGTTTTGAGAAATAAAATTGAGAAAATAGTTTCTGCCTTAGAACTAATTAAAGAGGTTTTTTATTTGTAAAAAACGTGCTAAAGGGCTGTGTGTGAGTTTTAGAAAAAAGAATTAGGGTTTTAGAGAAGATGGAGGCTAAAAAATAACTCTCTCTAGCTAGCCTTTTGATTGGAGACATAAGATTAGTATTTATAAGTTAAAATTAGGGTTTTTTTTGGGGGGGGGGGGTTTAATGATCTTTGGATATTCTCAAGGGTTTACAAGCCGGCTCACATCAAAGCATGATGTTTTGGGCCCTTAAAATGAAGTTTTAAAACTCAGAAAATTGGACTGTCCAGTTAGCCCAACTTCAAATGATTATAACTTACTCAATATAAGTTCAAATTAGACCAAATTTGTGTTCAAATTGAAGTCCAGGATGTCTACTTTCTAATGTGATAAATTTCACTCAAAAATTCTTTGTGGATCAAAAGTTATAGTCAAAACAGTGAATAAATGTCATTTTTTAGTAGCAATTTCAAAGTGATTTGAACACTTTTGAGTTGTGATTACTTCTAAACTATTGTGAACTCTTTAATTATCCTTGGTTGACATATGTCAAGCTCATCATTGGAACCGGGGACCAAAATTTATTAACGGGTACAAAATAGGATATCTACAACTGGTACTCTTGTCATGGTTGAAAATGACGAAGACAAGAGCAGCTCTTTCTTTCTTGATTGTAATAACAATGGAGCCCAGTTTGTCCACGCAGTGGCTGATGATATCAGCGTGGCAGATATCATTGAGCCCACCTATGTTCCTGACGTTGTATATTCTTTCTTTTTGATGAATGGCGTATTAAACTAGCAAGGTATTTCCAAGCCATTGTTGGCTGTGCAAGTAACTGAGCTCGTTGATGGTATCTTCATCGCTTGTACTATGAATCACCGCGTAGTAGATGTCACTTCGTTCTGGCATTTCTTCAACACTTGGTCCGAAATCTCTAGGGGTAATAATATTGATCTCATATCACAATCTGCTCCAATTTCCAACGTTATTTTTTTGTTGGCCGTATTATCGATTTTCCCATTCACATTCCTTTCCATCACAAGTAAATCCCTGATGAGAGATTTATCCCTCCACCGCTCAAACAAAAAGTTATTCATTCTTCAAAGGAGAAAATCGCACATCTCAAAGCAAAAGCCAATGCTGAAATGGGCACGAACAGCATCTCGTCCCTTCAAGCTGTCTTGGCTCATCTTTGGCGATTTGTGGCTCGTAGCCGATGTTCCAATGCTAATCAAGAGGTTCATTGTCAGCTAATTATGGGAACAAGGCAAAGAATACAACCACCGTTACCAGAAAATACTTAGGAAATGCGCTTCTTATTGGGAAAGCAACAACTAATCTTCTTGAACACGGACTAGGCTGGGCGGTTTTGCAGTTAAATAAGGTGGTTGCTTCTCAAACATGTGAAGAAGTGAGGAAGTATGTAGAAGATTGGGTGAAAGCCCCAATGATATTTAAACGCCCTGGGTTAACAAGTAATAATGAATTTATTATAGCAAGCTCATCACCACGGTTCAATGTGTATGGTAATGACTTTGGTTGGGGAAGACCTATCGCAGTGCGGATTGGTCCTAGCAACAAGTTTGATGGGAATTGATATAGGACACAGTTTACTATTTAATTGTTGTAATTTATTTGTGTGAGACCTCGAAATTGGGTTGCTCTAAAAAAGAGAGATTTTGTGGTGTGCTTTTTAAGGCACATCTCTTTTTGGGTAAGTGGCGTAGAGTCGTCACTTATTTTTTATATAAAAAAATAAGAGAAAATAAATACAAATTTACATGATTGAAATGCCTCATTGTTATTGATTGGATAAAAAAATAAATACAAGTTTGATAAATTGAAGATTACATGGCTTTGAATCCTAGTTACAAACTATCAAAAATACATGACATTTTGTCCTAGTTACAATCTACCCAAAAAATAAAAACAAAGATAAAGCCTATGACTACCTATTCAAAGAAACTAAATTCAGAGGTTAGGTTACGGAATGGGAAGGTGTTAGGCACCCATTTCGCCTAGACAGAGTCTGGTCTTCTAGACTCTTGTGACCAATGTACCATTTTATGCATGTTATGAATGATATGTTGAACATGTGAAATAAAGTTTAATCACACAAATTTACTATAAATGAAGCCTCTTCTTTTGAAAAGAATCAGATCTGTTTTGGTTAGCAAAAAAATGATTTTGATTTGTCAAAATACTAGATCTATTTTGTAGTATGTAGAAAAAAAGTGATTTTAACTTTGTGAAAATCAGATTTGTTTTGTGATGATAAAAAATGATTTTTTGATAACAAAAAAATCAGATCTGTTTTTATGTTGTAAAAGAACGAAAAAGATTTTTTTTAAGAAGAGAGTTTCACTCATAATTTAAATTTATGCAACATGAATCAAATAAAACAAACACAAACACAAACACAATCATGTTTTATCTTTTTCTTTATTTCAAAAATCTGCACATGTTAAAGAAAAATCAGATCTGTATCTAAGAAAGATACAAATCAGTTTTTAATTGAGAAAAATTTAGATTTGTATCTAATGAAGATACATATCCATTTTTTATTTTAAGAAAAAGTCAAATCTACATCTAATGAAGATGCAGATCTATTTTTATTTTAAGAAAAAGTCAGATCTACATCTAATGAAGATGCATATCCATTTTTATTTTAAGAAAAAGAGTTGTTCACATGCAGATTATTGACATTCAAGAAAGAGATCGTAACAATTACATGGAAAAATAATCATGCTTTAAATAAAATAATGGTGAATCATTCATATTATGAATAAAAACATTCATCAATAAAAGAAGCATAAAAAGGATAGGGTGATAGAAACAACCTCTTGCATGAGCACTCTTTGTTCTTGAGAGAATGTTTTAGGGTTCAAAGAAACTTACTCGGTTATCTTTGAAACCTAAAAACCCTAATTTAAGCAGCAAATCTTAGAGAGGATCAGCAAGTATCAGCAATTTGAGAGTTTCAAAACGTATGCCTCTCAAAGCGTAAAAAAAAAGGTGCTGAATTATGAGACCCAGCCTCTATTTATAGGGGCCAGAAAACTCTAAAAAATAGGCACGGACGATTAGGATGTGAATTTGGACGCATCCTTTTGTGAAAAGATCGAAAATGGTGTGCCTTATCGTCACTCGAAGGTCATTGGGCCAAAGCCCAAAAGGGGGAAATTCGGCCCTTTTAGAGTGCCGTTCGACACTCCAAAAGTGCTAAATTGGCCCTTGGACACCGAACACTCTTTCGTGTTTGGGTGCCATTTGGACTCCTCTTCTAGGATTTTTTTGACCGGTCCTTGCACCTAGACGTGTTTTCATCTCCCGTCTATGATTTTTTTTTTTTTTTATCTCTTTTCTGGATAATTCAGGCTTTTTAAGAATAATTATCTTGCAGATAAATATCCTAAAATAAATCTTGATAAAGTTTAGATTATTCACAATTTTATTATTATCCAATCATCCCTTTTATTCCTATGCATGCAACCCTACTTTAAACATTAATTATCAACCAATCACAAAATTATTTAATTAATTTTAATTGTTTGACCAATCAAAATTAATTTAAATTAATCGTGTGTGGTCGACTCTTCCTAGGCACAATGCATATGGACCATGCAAACTTGATCGTGCGATATCTTTCGATCTGATAGTACGATTTAGAAACTGGACACACCATTGTGACCGTTAGAATCTCAAGATCATTGTTATGATATGCAATGATTAGACTGATGCATGAAATGCAAGAACAAATTGATGCATGTAACGCGAGAATGATTGATGCATGTAATGCAAGAATGATTTTTTGGATACATGGATGGTCACTCCAGTCATCTTCCTTGATTAAATCATGGGTGTAAAATCGAGTGTCTACATTATTAATTTTGATATTTAATTTGTAATTTTCGTTATTTTAGGTTTAAGGTTATTATTTCCTTATTTTTAGGCGCTTTTAATGTTTTTTAGGTCAAATTTGGTTCCTATTATAGTTAGGTATTAATTAGGAGTTAGTATTTTATAATATATTTTCTTATCTATCAAGTTTTACGGAGCCCTTAAATAGGCCTCTAAGTCTGTACACGTTTTTTGAACAATTATTCAATCAATAAAATTCAAACTTTTGTCTTTCTATTTTCTGGTGGATTCCAGATCCTTTTTCCTTGTGGATTCAAGGACTCTTGTGGATTCAAGGAACCCTCGTGGATTCAAGATTATTTTCAAAAGCAAACATCTTTTATTTCTTGTTTTCTAGAAGTAGATGTATTTTGTTTTCTTGTAGCTTCCGCAACATCAGTTGGTATCAGAGCCTTGACTTATTCTGGTCTAGTGGCTAACGTATGAGACGGTAGCAATTCCGGTGACAGAACTTAGCAAGTATTATGTGACGTACAACAAGCACTCACAAATATCTTTCCTAAGATGCCGTCGTTGGAGCATGGAAACAATAAGGATAATTGTTGTGGAGACATAACTCACAGACAACCAATTGGTAAGCAAATTTCATATAAGCCTTATAAAAGAATTGCAAGTTTTAATGGTTATTTTTATAAAGAAGATTTTCTTGATTGGTTACTTGATCTAGAGGATTTATTTGACTTTGAGAATATTTATTATGAGAGAAAAGTTGGACTTGCTTTGTATAAACTTAGTGAGTATACCCTATGTTGGTGGGAACGAGTACAATTTGAAAGAATCTGACAAAGTTAAAATTCGTTCATGGCCAATGATGAAAAATATGCTTGTTTTCAAATTTTATCCTTTGGATTGTGAAGAAATCTTGTTCAATACAAGATTATTATAGGCCAAGAAGTTCATACTTGAATTATTTTGAAGAGCCATATATTATACCATTAACGGAAGAATTGAATGTTGAAGAAAATATTGTTCTTGAAAATTATGTAGAAGTCAAAGAACAAAAAATATATATTTTTGAGGAAATTAATGAAGGCCTTGTTATAAAAGAAGAACCTAAAATCAAGATTTTGGAGAAGATTAATGAAGATCCTATTATAGAGAAAGATCTTGAGGTCGAGATAGTAGAGACCTTTAAAGAAGAAATTATAGAGGAAGTTGTTAACGATCTAGATGAAGTCAAGTTAGATGATTGCAATGTTCAAGCTCCTATTATTTTGGTGGGAGACACCGAAACAAGGTTTATTGATTTTATTGGGGTGGAAAGATTTGATTTGATCATTGACTCTTATTTGATGAATATTTTCAATTGCATGAAGACCAAGGAAAAAGAAATTCAAGTTGATTTGTTTATTCCATTGATGAGTTGCAAGTATGCAAAGAAGATCAAGGGGCTCAAATATTCAAAGTATTTGTTTATTTGGAGTGGAAGATTTCAGTTTTCAAAGATGAACTCGAGGACGAGTTTGTTTCATGTGGAGGGGTTTGATGTAGGACACAATTTACTATTTAATTATTGTAATTTATTAATTTTGATATTTAATTTGTAATTTTCATTATTTTAGGTTTTGGGTTATTATTTCCTTGTTTTTAGGTGCTTTTAATGTTTTTTAGGTCAACTTTGTGATGTAGAACAAATAGCACATGCCTTCTTGGAGCAGCAGGGGCGTAGGAAATCACAACGCAAGATCAAATGGGGTGCTAGTAGAGGCCATCGGGGTGATAGTGTCAGAATTATATGAAATTTGGCAGGTTGAGGGGAAATAGCGTTCTGATCTAGACTCATAATTATGAACGTTGCCAAAATTTAGGCAAATTCCTTCATTAAGGCCCTAAAAATAGTGTTTTTGCTATTTATAGTAATATTTGTTTTTCCTTAATAACTTTTAGTTTAAAAGTCAAAATAAGATCTCATTTGTTTTAGGACGACCCTTAAGGTCAGTAGTTTATGATTCTACATTTAACTCAATTTTGCCATTTTTGGTAAATTTCGGTATTTTGTCACCTAATTGCGTAATTAGTGCGAATTAGGGTTTTAGATGTTTTTCTCAGTATTTATATGTTTTGTAGTTGACAGAGGCAAATCCAACTATGATCAGTAAACATAGACTTTTGTCAAATTATTTCTTTGGTGGATTCTAGTTTTCTTCTCCCTGTGGATTCAGGGAAAACCCTTCGTGAATTCGAGGTTTACTACTAGGAACTAACAGTTTAGTTTTTGTTCCATCAAGAGAGTGTTGAGGGTCATTTTTGAGAATCCAAGTAGAAAGAAGAAAGCCTAGCAACAAGGGCAGCAAAGGGTTGGCAAACAGATGGCAAAACCATTAGGCCCAAGCGGCAGGAATAATGGATCACAGGCCCATGAAATAAACAAATGGGCCTTGAGGAGGCAAATGGGCTTAAAGAAGCCCGGAAAGAGAGAAATAGCATACCCATGGGTAGTATATGATATAGAAAAGTGAGAATGGGCCACTGTAGGCCCAAAGTAATGCAAACAAAGTGAGTAAGGGGTTAATGGCAGGCCCATGAACCCCAAGGATGAGAACAAGGTAATTGGGCCAAGGAAACTCAATGAAGTTAGTAAAAGCCCATGGGAATGCAGAGTTAGTAAAAGGGCCAAGGAAGCCCAAAGAAAGCAAATGAGCCAAGGATGCCCAAGAGAAAAACAAAAGGGACACAAGAGCCCATAAGTAGGAGAACCAATGGCCATGCTAAGCCACTGGGGGAAAGAGTAAACGGCAGGCCTAAAGAGGCCCAGCAGGATTGAGTCATTATAGCAGGAATGACAGAGTAATATGGCAGGAAATGAGGGCAATCAAGAAATGGGCCGAAAGAAATGTAAGACCCAGTATCAAATAAAGCCCAGCCCCCAAGGGGAGCAAGAAATCGAAAAGCAGCTCACATAAAAGGTAAAAAAAACGGACGACAGACTGTGCAGGCAAGCCTCCAAATCACAACAGACGAATGAGCAGCAGACAGATTTTGGACACACATGGAAGGGAGGCACGCGCAAGGCCCAGGCACCACCAGCCTGTACCCAGCCAATACAGGACATGGTGAGGTCGTGGGTCAGAGGTAAGAGGGCATGATTTGGCGGTGGGGAGAGGGGAAAAATCTATTTTGAGGTTCCTACTCAGGCTCTTTTGGGGGAAGTGTCATGCTGGGATGACATACTACCTAAAAGAAGCAAGCTGAGTTGGAACCACTAGGTGCATGCCATGAGGGATAGGGAGAGAGAAAGAACCCAGACCGTAGCAAGAAAGGGTGCCACGGCAGAAAAACAAACAAAATACCCTTCTTTGTCTGGTGATGGGGGGTGGCACACAGATGGACCAGTGGTGGTCGGCAAGTACACCCAGACCAGACAAAGGTGGTTAAGGGCTAAAACAGTAAAATCCGGTCACGGCAGGTACTATAAAAAGAGACCCTTGCCGTGAACAAAAAATGGAAGAACGGGAACCATAACTAAGGAATAGGAATTCGAAAGGAAATACCAAGAAACAGAAAGAAACGAGTGTGAAGGAAAGAAAGAAAAGAGAAAAACCAAAAAGAAAATAGATAGAGAGTTAGAACGGCAGGCATGCACCAATAGGTTGATTCCCTCTCTCCCTTACAAAATCCTACTCTCTGTCAAAACCAAAAGGAGTCCTTTGTGCATCAACCATTTAGGTTCGTTTCCCTCAAGGTAGTTAATTTCCATGGCAGGACTTCCCTGTGAGATTAATTGCGTTGAGAAGAAACGTTCTTTCCTCTTTGGTTTTGCTCCTGCTGACCAGATTTAATCTGACTTCTTTCTCTTCTGATTAACCCACATATATTACCATTTGTTCCCTTTGTTCTTTTTGTAAAAGTAATTATTATTACTGTGATTATGTTTCTTGAATAGGGATCATTTGGTCATTTTCTATTAAGTAGCCAAGATACTTTATTTTGTTATTATTACTATGTCTGTCTACCACAACTTATCTGAAACAGCTCTGCCTGTCGCAAGCATGTTCCTGGCAAACAAGGCATAGTTTGCGCACAAGCCGGACCAAATTGAGTTGCAGTTGGACCGGTCCCAACTCCTTTATCTAGAAAACTTGGGCCTAGCGCAGCAGGAAGCAGCCCAACACTACAAGCAGGGCCCACCACCTTACAGAGAGCATCATGTGTGCTTTCTTTAGGCTTTCGCGACATCACTTTGGTTCCTGTTATAGTTAGGTATTAATTAGGGGTTATTTTATAATATATTTTCTTGTCTGTCAAGTTTTACGGAGTCCTTAAAACGGCGCTTAAGTCTGTACACATTTTTTGAACAATTATTCAATC
This sequence comes from Notholithocarpus densiflorus, assembly GCA_030021035.2. Lineage (NCBI taxonomy): Eukaryota > Viridiplantae > Streptophyta > Magnoliopsida > Fagales > Fagaceae > Notholithocarpus > Notholithocarpus densiflorus. Next base: position 24,733 of record JARYZH020000840.1, read on the forward strand.
AATAAAATTCAGACTTTTGTCTTTCTATTTTCTAGTGGATTCCAGACCCTTTCTCATTATGGATTCATGGACCCTTGTGGATTTGAGGTTATTTTCAGAAACAAATGTGTTTTGTTTTTTGTTTTCTAGAAGTAGACGTGTTTTGCTTCTTGACGCTTCCACATCTTGCATCAGGAACTTATTTGTGTTTCCTGGAGCAGAAGAAGGGAGCATGGATTTTGAATCTTGCCTCTTACCTGAGACCTTGCAGGCTATGTTGGAGGATGTAGAGTTCATTTCTCACTGCGTAGTAGATTGCACTTCTAAAAAAATGGCCCTCAATAGGGACTATGTTTGGAAATTGTGATTTCAAATCATTGTTTCAGTTGTTTTTGGATTGTGCATAAAATTGTGTAAAATTGCTTGTGTACAATAAGTATTACTCATTATATTGATACTCTCGAAGTAAAGTGGAATTAGCCTCCTTTCTTGCCCCTCAAATTAATCTAAAATCTTTATACTCAATTTTAATGTAGGAGCATAGGGGCAACTTATGAATCAACTATGTAGGCAACATGTGTCATTTATTTATGAGTCTAGTTGTCTTTTATTTATCTTCATTATTTAGTCAAAGTTTTTTTTTTTTTTTTTGAGAATACTAAATATTTTTAACACACACACACGGGGAGAGAGGAGAAAGTTTTAAAGAAACTTACAGTAGTGTATATCCAAAAGGGCCTAGTCAAAGTTAATTATGAGTCTTGTTGGTAGTTGTTCCAACCTAATAATTTGATCATAGGGTAATGGGAAGTCAATCTAAGAAGTTGTCATTTGTGTTGGCAATTATCCTGCATTTAATTGTAAGCACTTATTTCCCGTGCAATGTAATCACCTATAAATATCAATAATAAATCAGAAACAAGGCTAAGAATATTTTGGTTCAGAAAATTATTTGTAAGTGCTATTCTTGCTTATTCCTCCTTGGTTGTGTTGAGTGGCATCTTCGATTAGTAGCGTTGAGTATAATATATTTTTTAATCTTAGCATATATTCATTAAGTTTGATAGATACCTTTTCTTATACAACTATTAGTTCATAAAATACTTTATTTGCATGTTGAACTTGTTTAAAATTTTTACAATACTATATTTTTGGGGATAAATTTTACAATTATATATAGCATAACATATAATATGTAAAAAAAAAATAATAATAATCATCATATTTTTATTTGGCCCCTCAAAGATAAATTTCAAGTTTTGCCAATATATATATATATATATTTATATATATATATATATATAAACGTTTGTAAATCTATTACAAATAAATCATGTGAGTTCCAAGTAGCTCCATACATTAGAATTATCTCTTAAAAAAAAAAACTGAATAAAGATTTACCCTTTTATTTCTGTTAAAACTTAAAACTCGGTAATAAAGATTCAAAAGTAGAAAAAAAGGGGAAGCTATATAATAACAAACGTATTGGAAAAAATACGATAATGTCGGTTGCGCGCCAAGATTTCAATGTTCACGTATGGTGGACAAAAGACTTCTGAACAATTTAAAAAAGTGGACATCAAAAGATCTATTCTCTTTATAATCGTAATAATATAGAAGTATAATATTTTTTTTCCCAAAGAAGTAAGTGGCAAGTGATGTTATGGGCCTTAGAAAATATTTGTCCCCACATAAATATTATCAATAGACAACCTTTTTCCCATAATACAATAGTCTACCATGGGCCGTATAATTTAAAATTTGAAAGATACCACGGGATTTCTAGGACCCAAGTATTATTATATAGAATATAATATTAGGTTGTATAGTTTTAATGAGGGATTGATAAATTTTTTTTTTTTTGAGAATGTGGGGGGATTGATAATTTGATTGTGTGTTTGAGCCTTTATTCCTTTATTTATAAGAATATGATATGTGAATAGGGTAGGAATTATTGAGAGGTCGGTGACATATACTTTTTTTTTTTTTTTTTTTTGCTGAATAAAAGACTTATTAAACCACACTAGATATAACAGCTTGAGATGCCTCAGCTAAGATAACATTAACAAAACTTGGTGGGCCAAATCCCAAATCAAAAGAACCAAACAAAGACCGGTTAATGGACCAATTGGCTAGCACATGAGTAGCCCGATTAACCTCCTTATGAACCGAGTTAAAAAATACATGGTCAGAGTCACTAATTACATTCTTAACTGAGTTAACGAAATTCAAAAGTCTCCATGGAACTGAGTTCCCACCAACTTTGATGACATCTATACAAACTTTACAGTCACTCTCTATAACACATCTACAAAAAGAGAAATTAAGAGCAATATGAACAGCCAATAGGATGGCATTAACCTCACTACAAGAATTTTGGTCTTTTGCGACCAATGTTTTAGCGACGACCAAAAAATCGTCACTAATAGGCACACATTAGTGACGATAATATATGGTCATCGCTAATAAGTGCATAGTAGCGATGACACAAAGGTAGTCGTTAATAAGTCGTCACTAACGCTATGGAGGGAATTTTATTTACTTTTGGAAAATAGAGGGAAACTTTTAGCAACAACAATAAATTTTGTAGCGACGACATTTACGTTGCTAAAATAAGGTTTATTTTAACGACAACATCTATCGTCACTAATAATCATCTTTAGTGACGACCTTGTGTATCGTCGTAGATATGTGGCCAAAAATAAATAGTAAATATATTATATATATACTTCATTTATTAGCGATGACACATTGGTCATCGCTATTAGAAGGCTATTAGCGACGATATAATTTGTCGTCTCTAATAATCACTTTTTAGCAACAACACAACATGTTGCCGCAAATATGTCTACCAAAATATAATGGAGGGAAAAATTTTCACTATAAAAAAGTGGTGGGAATTATTGGAGGGAAATAAATTATATATTAGCAACGAATCAGGTCGTCGCTATAAGAGATCTTTTAATAAGGACAAAGATTGTCATCACTAATATGTGGCTAAAATAATTTTGATATATTTTTTATTTATCAAATCCTCCAAATGCCTCTTAAAATATTTAAAATGACATAAATTACTTTAGTATATTTGAAATGATTAAAATACCATTAGCCTCGTCAAAATGACCAAAATACCCCCAAACTTATATAATGACCAAAATAACCTTGAAACCTACAAAGTAATTTAAAACTCTCAAATTCGTAGAGAGAGAGAGAGAGAGAGAGAGAGAGAGAGAGAGAGAAGGGAGGGCTTATTGCTTCAGAATACTCTCAAACCATAATGTTACCCATTTGAAACTCGAAATCAATAAAATAACAAAAATCAAGAAGGTTCTGATTCCATTCAAAATACTGAATAATACCCATAATTATCAAAATATAAATCGTATCGTGAATCAATTTTTGATTTTTCTGTATCATATGTCATAAGAAAGGTATTAGTCAATATTTACCAAACTAATATATTCATTATAAATATTATGAATTTATAAATTCATAATATATTCAACTAATAACCAATTCAATCATTAGTTATGCAATAATATTTACCAAAAGTAACTAAATAAATCAAATTAAAATATATTTATAACATACATATTCAAATTAATTAAAATTAGAAGTGATAATACATGATATATTAGCCAAAATAATATATTTTTTCATCATTTTGCCTAATCAACTTTACCTAAGTCAATGTTAACATGATGTTCATCATCGTTCAAAATTATTTCTTCATTGACATTTTCTAACAACAATTCCAATACCCAATAATCCACTAAAAACCTTCCTATGAACCTAGTTTCACCAAGTCTAGTGGTCTCTGAACCATCTATTAAGTTTGACCGGGTTTGACTAACTTTAACTAAATTTTGACCGCTCCTTTCTCTAAATCCAACTGTTTGATTGTGACCATAATTTATGAAAATTAACCTGTCATTACACTCTTCAAATCCAACGGTTAGATTTCAAATCTAAATATGATGCATGATGGACATGTGTTGTGTACATGTATGGCTATGTTCTCTCAATTTGACCATCCAATTGGTCTTAAATTTTACCAACACCAATATGTCACCATACTCTTCAATCCCAATGATCCAGATTTGAATATGAATTTTACTAAGTCTAGTTGTCTTAGGAACATCTATTAAGTTTGACCTGATTTGACAAACTTTAACTAAACTATGACCGTGCCTTTCTCTAAATCCAATTGTTTGATTGTGACCATAATTTATGAGAATTAACCTTTCATTACACTCTTCAAATCTAATGGTTAGATTTCAAATCTAAGTATGACGCGTGATGGACATATGTTGTGTACCTGTATGACTATGTTCTCTCAATCTGACCATCCATTTGGTCTTAAATTTCACCAACACCAATATGTCACCATACTCTTCTATCTCAATGATCAAGATTTGAATTTGAATTTCATTAAGTCCAGTGGTCTCAGGACCATCTATTAAGTTTGACTAGGTTTGACCAACTTTAACTAAACTTTGACCGCGTATTTCTCTAAATCCAACCGTTTGATTGTGACCATAATTCACTAGAATTAATCTTTCATTACACTCTTCAAATCCAACGGTTAGATTTTAAATCTAAGTATGGTTGTCATGGACATGTGTTGTGTACCTGTACGACTATGTTATCTCAATCTGACCATCCAATTGGTCTCAAATTTCACCAATACCAATATGCCACCATACTCTTCTATCTCAATGATCAAGATTTGAATTTGAATTTCATCAAGTCCAGTGGTCTCGGGACCATCTATTAAGTTTGACTGGGTTTGACCAACTTTAACTAAACTTTGACCGCGCCTTTCTCTAAATCCAACCGTTTGATTGTGATCATAATTCACCAGAATTAACCTTTCATTACACTCTTCAAATCCAACAGTTAGATTTTAAATCTAAGTATGGTTGTGATGGACATGTGTTGTGTACCTTTACGACTATGTTATCTCAATCTGACTATCCAATTGGTCTCAAATTTCACCAATACCAATATGTCACCATACTCTTCAATCACAATGATCCAGATTTGAATATGAATTTCACCAAGTCCAGTGCTCTCGGGACCATTTATTAAGTTTGACTGGGTTTGACCGGGTTTGACCAACTTTAACTAAACTTTGACCGCGCCTTTCTCTAAATCCAACCGTTTGATTGTGACCATAATTTACTAGAGTTAAACTTTCATTGCACTCTTCAAATTCAACGATTAGATTTCAAATCTAAGTATAGTGTGTTATGGACATGTGTTGTGTGCCTGTATGGCTATGTTCTCTCAATCTGACCATCTAATTGGTCTCAAATTTTATCATCACCAATATGTCGCCATACTCTTCAATCCCAATAACCAAGATTTGAATATGAATTTCACCAAGTCCAGTGGTCTCAGGACCATCCATTAAGTTTGACCGAGTTTGACCAACTTTAACTAAACTTTGATCACGCCTTTCTTTAAATCCAACAATTTGATTGTAACCATAATTCACAAGAATTAACCTTTCATTACACTCTTCAAATCCAACGGTTAGATTCCAAATCTAAGTATGGCGCGTGATGGAAATGTATTGTCTAGCTAAATCATGTATTGTAAGATACACAAATACTTAATAAAATTATGGATATACATATATGAATGGTATATTCATTATAAAATCATAATATATTCAACTAATAACCAATTTAATCATCAACTATGTAATAATATTTAGAAAAACTAACTAAATAAATCAAATTAACATATATTTATAACATACATATTCAAATTGATTAAACCCAGAAGTGATAATACATGATATATGAGCCAAAATAATAAAATTTGTCAATTCACAAATTATTATATTCCCACCAATAAAATTTATTAGTAAAATAAAAAATAAAAAAAAAAAACCTTATTGTGATGAAGCATAATAATTGTCACAATATTGTGTTTCTACGAAGGCAGTGTAAATCTTTCATAATATATGGCCTATTGTGACAAACGAATGCCACAATAGATATAGTTTTTTTTTTTTTTTTTGAGAGATAATTACAACATGCTGCTAACCCCGCAGCTCAAACCCTTTCCCCCCTAAACCCCCAAGCACTTTGTGCATGGGAAGGTGCCAATTCAGCTACAAGGCCTTTGGCCAATAGATATAGTTTTGAATAATGCTACAGCCACAAACTATTTTATAACATTTTCATTACACTCTTCAAATCCAACGGTTAGATTCCAAATCTAAGTATGGCGCGTGATAGAAATGTGTTGTGTACCTATATTATGTATAGTAAGATACACAAATACTTAATAAAATTATGGATATACATATATGAATGGTATATTCATTATAAAATCAAAATATATTCAACTAATAACCAATTTAATCATCAACCATGTAATAATATTTAGAAAAACTAACTAAATAAATCAAATTAACATATATTTATAACATACATATTCAAATTGATTAAACCCAAAAGTGATAATACATGATATATGAGCCAAAATAATAAAATTTGTCAATTCACAAATTATTATATCCGCACCAATAAAATTTATTAGTAAAATTTAAAAAAAAAAAAAAAAAACCTTATTGTGACGAAGCATAATAGTTGTCACAATAATATGTTTCTACGAAGGCAATGCAAATCTTTCATAATATATGGCCTATTGTGACAAACGAATGCCACAATAGATATAGTTTTGAGTAATACTACAGTCACAAACTATTTTATAACATTTTTACAAAATGTTGATATAGCTAATTTCTTATTGGTTTTCATTTAGACCCACCATTAATATCACTTTTTCATTTACCAATAATCACTTATCACATTTGCAATTTGTAATTTTTTTTTGTAAAATAATTTGTATCATTAGCATTATTATATAGTTTTTGTCAAAATAACTCATTAGATGTAGTTAAAAAACAAAAAGAAAAAAAGAAAAAAGAAGAAGATAAAAAAGAGCACTACCTAACGTAACGGATCTGAAGTCCATCATCCCCATATTTTTCTCAGTCACTTAGTTGGTTGTTTTCTCAGCACTCTTATCTCTTTTGTTTGCTTTTCAGTTTTTCTTTCCTCTTTAATTCTTCTTCATGTTTATCAAGTTGGCTTGCTTTTAAAATTTTCACCAATTTGATATTAAGGTTTGCTGGAAGTCCTACACTCCTACTAGCAGGCCCTAGCCCCTAGGTATGACTTTTCTTTATTTTTGTCATTAAATTAATAGATATATAATATGATAAATTAATAAATATGTAAATTCTTTCTTTCTTCTTTACTTTTTCATGTTTATTAAGTTGGTTTGTATTTTTTCTTTCTTTGCTTCTTCTTCGTGTTTATCATTTCATCAAATTGGTTTGTTTTTCAATTTTTTATAGATTTGATATTAAGGTCTCCTCCAAGTCCTACAAGTGGGCCCTAGGTATGACTTTTCTTCTCTGTTTTTGTCATTAAATTAATAAATATATAATATGATAAATTAATAAATATGTAATATGATAAACTGTAGCTAAAGGTACTTCATTTTTTTATGCTGAGATTCAGAACCCCTTAAAAGTTAAAACACAGTTGCAACATAATATGTTTTCATTGATTCTTTTAAGTAAGGTTGAACATCTAATGGAAATTAAATAGTTTTTTATGTTTGATTTTTTTTAATATTATTTTCATAATTAGGATATATTGAAATAGATTCTCAATACTTAAGAAATGCTTAAAGGATATAGTTTACTTGAACATATATGTTTTTTTATGTGCATCAAATGCCATACTGAAACAAATAATTGTTTGTTTTCAAAAAAATTATTTGCATTCAAAAAAAAAAACAAAAAAAAAAAAACTATTTGTGTACTGCACATTACATAATGGATTTATTCAATTTCCTAATGTAAGTGTCTATTAGTTGGTAATGCTACATGTTTTATTTAATTATCATGTTCACAGTATTCACCAACTAGTTCTTTAATATTGATCTACTAAATGTATTAATAGTATAATGTTTAAATTTAATGGTGGCGCTGTAGGCTGTTGAAGTGATAACCATAGTGAATTCACAATATTTATCAGCTAGTTCTTTAAAGAAAAATGCTAGTACCACAATTTATTGCAAAACTTTTGCCACAATTTATCAAATGGCAAGTTGTAAGTGGTAAGAAAAAACTTGTGAGCCCACACTATCACAACTCACAACTCGTGGCGAGTTGTGGCAAAAATTGGACAATAAGTTGTGATTCTTACATTGCTCTTTCTTTAATACTAATCTACTCAATATGCTATTAGAATAATGCTTAAATTTGATGTAGTTCAATAGGTTGTTGAAGTGACAAATAAAGTGAATTCCTAGGCTAAAAAGACATGCATTTAACTATATCCGTATATCTTCGTTAGAGTATTTCAATAATTTCCTTTGTGGCCAAAATGTACCAAGGGGATGAGAGAAGTAGTTTAATTTCTTATATCTTAGGGGGGAACAAATAAAAAACACAGATAACTCGAAAAAAGTGGATTAGTTTTATTCTTTGACTCTTGAGTTCTAAATGTAACCACTTCCTATGTCATTCATCTCTCACAAAATTTCCATCTTTTTTAGTATGAGTGTGTAGAACTAATGGAGAATTACTTTGAGCTTCTTGTCAATTTCTCTATTTATAGATAAAAATATGGTATAGAATCTAATTTTATATTATTTCTTGCTTTTTCAAACATATCTAACTCATGTAATAATTGAATACACTTTTTTTGTAGCATACTATGAACAATAAATGACTTAAATTGTATATTGAATTGTGTATTGTACATTGTAGGGAAAAAACATTAATTATCTCTCTCTCTCTCTCTCTCTCTCTCTCTCTCTCTGAGATATTGGGACTCAACATGTCTATTGCCTTTCTATTATTCTCCAAAAGAAAGATTCTCCTATGATGCTAGACTGCTGTCTTTTTGGTTTGGGAAGTAGAAGAAAGAATTAGGCTTATTTTTTCTATTTATTTTTTGTTTAATTAACAATCTGTTTGTGTCTCCATTTAAATTATTTTTCTTTAAGTTCATGATATGTTTTTTTAGATATGTGATATTTTGTAGGTATTAATGATTTTTTATTTGCTTTAAATTCTTTTACTTTAATTTCTTTACAATATTTTTCTCTGTCAACATATATTAGTTGTTGTCATTTTTTTCCACAAGAAAATGATGAAAACTCAACTTTGTTACATAGAGATGATGTGCCAGCAATAGATTTGGGGCCTTAATAGCTGTTGATGATGTATATGTACAACTTGATGAAAGTATGTTCATCAATGATGACATGTCTAATGAGGAATGGGATACAGACTCCAACCATGAAGAAGAAATATATAGTGATGATGATGTTTCAAGCTCAAATCAGGAAAAAGATTTATCTAGCAATGATGAATCTATTGGAGATCTTGGGGATAAAGATTAAGTTGAGTTTTGATACAGGTTAAGTTTTTTTAAATACATAAAGCTTTCATATCTTCTCATCTATGGTATTTTTGAAAAATAAAAATGTTAAAGTTTTACTTGGATGTTAAAACTATTTTGTATGCATATTTGTCATCTACTTTAGTTGACCTTTACATTAGTATTTTTTTTTTAAAAAAATTTCAGGTTAAAATGTCGCATGCCTTGGGCCACTGATGATGTTGAGGGGAGATACATTTCATTGCAAGCTTGGTTGTATATCTTCTTGAAAAATGTGTTATTATTTGTTTCGTATTTGAGACAGTAGATTTGAATTTAAATTATGTATATGATATTGAACTTGGGTATTGTTTTTCCTTATTAGTAGTTATTGATTGAGCAATTGTTATGTTTCTATGAGTATGTGTGATGTGTGGAATTGTGGTTTATTATTTCTCATTATGTGCATAGGATTGTGCTTTGTTATTTCCCAACAGGTATCCATGTAAAATTCAGAATGTAAATTTTAAAGAAAAAAAAATGTAAAATATTATTAGCGACGACAATGTCATCGCTAATATTTTATCATATCATTAGTGACGACAAACAATGTCATCGCTAATATGCAATTTTTAGTGATGACATGTTTATGGTCACTTATATATCATTATCTGTGATGACAGCAAACGTTGTCGCTAGTAATGACATATTAGTGACAACAAAAATGTCGTCGTTAATAATAATCTACTAGCAACGACAAAAAAATTCGTCACTACTAATGAGCTAGTAGCGACGACATTTCGTCTTGGGTTCTCGAGTTATTTATGACGACAATTGCCACTATTAGCGATGACTTTGTCGTCATTAATAGTATTGTATTTGCGACGACTTTAATATCGTCACTAAAAAACTTTTTTGTTACCACTTTCGTTTAACGAAAGTTAGCGACGACATTTTTCGTCGCCAATATAATTAGCGACGATATTTAAAGCATTAGCGACGATTATATGCCGTCGTTAAAGACCAAATTTCTTGTAGTGCCTCTACCTGAACAGGGGTATTGGTGTTAACTTTCTTAGCAATCGCAAACACCAACTTCCCTCTCCAAACCAATTGTATTGTGTCATATCATATTCTTATATAATATGTGAATAGGGTAGGAATTATTGAGAGGTCGGTGTAGACATTGAAATAATATCACGTAATAATGTCGAAAGTAGACATTCAATAATGGTGGGCTACAAAAACACTTTTGACAATGATGATTTTGGAACGTTTATTTGCGTTTCCTAGCCTTGAGAAATGAGAACCAAACAGGGTACCTACTGTGTTCTTATACAGAGCTCCTTTTATAGCCAGTTTCTTTGCTCTCGTCTAGTAGTATTACTAGTTTGAAGCAAAGATGACACAAATTCGCTTCATATCCACAAGTACCATCCAGCCAACAGCGAGTCCTAACAAGAAAACTCAAAGGATTGAGTTAACTCCATGGGATCTCCAGATGCTCTTAGTTGATTTTAGCCAAAAGGGCCTCCTCTTCCACAAACCTACACCTTCACAAGAAAATGAACTAAGAGAGGGTAGTGTGATTGATCACCTAAAAAACTCATTGTCTAGCACATTAGAGATATTCTACCCTCTTGCTGGTACTCTTGTTAAGGTTGAAAATGACGAAGACAAGACCAGCTCTTTCTTTCTTGATTGTAATAACAATGGAGCCCAGTTTGTCCATGCAGTGGCTGATGATATCAGCGTGGCAGATATCATTGAGCCCAGCTATATTCCTGACATTGTCTATTCCTGCTTTTTGATGAATGGCGTATTGAACTACCAAGGTATTTCCAAGCCATTGTTGGCTGTGCAAGTAACTGAGCTCGTTGATGGTATCTTCATCGCTTGCACTATGAATCACTGCGTCGAAGATGGCACTTCATTCTGGCATTTCTTCAAGACTTGGTCTGAAATCTCTATGGGTAATAATATTGATCTCATATCACAATCTGGTTCAATTTTCCAACGTTATTTTTTTGATGGTATTATCCATTTTCCCATTCACATTCCTTTTCATCACAATGAAATCCCTGATGAGAGGTTCATTCCTCCACCACTCAAACAAAAAGTTTTTCATTTTTCAAAGGAGAAAATCGCACAACTCAAAGCAAAAGCCAATGCTGAAATGGGCACCAACAACAACATCTCGTCCCTTCAAGCAGTACTGGCTCATTTTTGGTGATCTATGGTTCGCAGCCGGCGTACCAGTGCTAATCAAGAGGTTCATTGTCGCCAAGTTATGGGAACGAGGAGAAGAATGCAACCACCATTACTAAAAAGTATTTAGGAAATGCGCTTGTGATTGGGAACGTAACAACTAGTGCTGGTAATCTTCTTGAACACGGACTAGGCTGGGCTGCTTGGCAGATAAATAAGTTGGTTGCTTCTCAAACAACTGAAGAAGTGAAGAAGTATATGGAGGATTGGGTGAAAGCCCCAAAGATAGGTAAACGCCCTAGGTTAACAGGTGATAATGCATTGCTTACAGTAAGCTCGCCGCGGTTCAATGTGTACGATAATGACTTTGGTTGGGGAAGGCCTATCGCAGTGCGGACTGGTCCTAGCAACAAATGTGATGGGAGCTTAACTGTGTTTCCTGGGATAGAAGAAGGAAGCATGGATTTTGAATCTTGCCTCTTACCTGAGACCTTGCAAGCTATATTGGGGAATGCAGAGTTCATGGAGGCTCTAGCCTCATAGTTGAATATCTTGTGAGGATCCTTCTTTTTCTTTCTCTTAATTATAAGTTACGTGATGGAAACTTAATGGTAGTGTGGTTTATGTGAGAGTTATAATTTGCTTTACCTTTTTTTTTTTTTTAATTTTTTTTTTAATTTTTTTTTTAAGATGGAACCATATATCATTCATTAATTGAGACCAAAAGAGTCAAAATACAAAGCTTCTATAGCTGGCTGTGGACAATCTTCCAACCAAACGAGTTCATCATCTACTTGCCTAGCATATTTAGCCAACGCATGGGCCACAGAGTTAGCGCTACGTTTAACAAAACTAACCGCGAAACTTTGAAGACCTGACGATATACATTGTATATCTTCATATATATGATCCAGGCGAGACCGGTTAGGCCTCAGAGAAATGAGATACTACATGACTGTCTTGTTGTCCCCTTCAATTATCAGCTCCGAGATACCAGCTTCCACAGCGAACTCCATTGCTCTCCAACATGCCAGCGCCTCCGCTTCCTCACTATCCTACACCGGTGGTCCTCTAGCTGACAGTGATGCCATGACTTCTCCCTTATCGTTGCGCACTACCACCCCAACACCTGATGCGTCCAAGTTTGCAAATACCGCCGCATCAAAATTTACTTTGTAAATTAAACCCACCGGAGGTTCCCACTTCTGCACCAACCCGGCATTGCTATGAATAGCCAATAGCTCCTGTGCTTCTCTATACTCCTCCAACACGTCCGTTGCTCGTTTAACAAGCCGAGATGGTTCCTGAAGAACGCCTCCATGTATGACAGAGTTTCTTTGGCTCCATATAACCCAACATTGAACTAGAAAAAGTTCGAGCTCCTCCTCCACTAACTTGTCCATCAACTCCTTAATCAATTGTACAAAATCAGCTTGGCCTCCCACACACTTCTGTATACGTCTGTGACTGTCAGCCCACACATCCTGAGCCACCCCACAACCCCACAAAACGTGTAGCACCGTCTCTGTTTCTTGCTTACAAAATTCACATATCCCATCTTCTATGATTCGTTGGCGAGCCAAGTTTTCCTTCGTAGGCAAAATATCCTGGCAAGCCCTCCACCCAAACACCTTGATATTACTTAGTAAATGGAGCTTCCACAACCTTGGCCATGTCAAACCTTTGTTCCTCACACCCGAGCTCTCCTCCTTTCCATCCATCTCACTAGCTAGCTCCCTTGCAATGAAGTAACTCGACTTGACAGTATACACCCCATCTTTGTTAGGCAACCACACAAACGAATTTGGTATGTTCCTTCGGCTCAAGGGAATACGAAGTATAGCCTCCGCATCCTCCCTACGGAATTTCACTCCAATCAATCCTCGGTCCCATCCATGTCCAGCCCAATCCATCAGCTCACTCACACGCCAATCCTCCTCTGCATCTAAAGGCCGATGAAATCCTCACACACCAAAACCTTGCACACATTGCATTAAGCTCATTACAAAGCTTCACTGGCAACTGGAACACCCCCACAGTATATGTAGGGATAGATTGTGCCACTGCTTTGATAAAGATTTCCTTCCCTGCTCTAGACAATAATTGTCCCTTCCAACCTTGAATTTTCTTCCATACTCTGTCTTTAAGAAAGGAAAAAGTTTGGTACTTGGCCCGGCCAACCAAAGTTGGTAGTCCCAAATAGGAATCAAACTGCTCCACCTCCCTCACCCCCAAAGTCTCCTCAATTTTCTCCTTAGATTCCGTTGCTGTGTTGCTGCTAAAGTATATTGAGGGTTTCTCAAAATTAATACATTGGCCTCACGCGGCTGCATAAGTCTGCATAACATCTAAAATAACTTGCACCTCCTCTTGATTAGCCCTAAGAATAAGAGCGAATCTGAAAATAATAAATGGGATATGCATGGTGCTCTTCTGCATATAGCAACACCATGGAGCCTCCCTACATCTTGTGCTTTGGCTAGCATGGAAGAGAACCCTTTTGCACATAAGAGAAACAGATAAGGTGATAGTGGGTCTCCTTGACGGAGCCCACGAGAGGGTCGAATATTACCATAAGCCTTTCCATTAATACGAACGGAGAAAGAAGTGGATGTCACACAACTCATGACTCTATCAATCCATCTCTCAGGCAATTCCAGTTTAAACATAATACCCCTCAGGAAGTTCCATTCAACCCTGTCATAAGCTTTACTAATGTCCAATTTCAATGCCAGAGAACCCCTTTTACCGGATCTCCTACTATGCATAGTATGCAATGTTTCATATGCAACCAACACATTATCAGTAATCAAACGGCCAGGTACAAAAGCACTTTGTGATGGGGAAATCAGCTGGGAAGGATAAGTTTTAATCTGTTGGCCAACACCTTTAAGATGATTTTATAAATTACATTGTAAAGACTAATAGGTCTATAATCTGAGATTCTCTCCGGTGACTTAATTTTTGGTATAAGGACTATATGAGTATAATTTATTTCAGGCAACATTATACCAGAATTCAAAAAATCTAGCACAGCAGCTCTCACATCATTCCCAACAATATGCCAATTTTTTTTTATAAAAAAGAGCATTCATACCATCAGGTCCAAGCGCCTTTGTTGGTCCTATTTGAAACAACGCTTCTTTGATCTCTCCCGCACTAAAATCACTAGACAACGTTTCCAACATATCAACGGTCACTTTGCAAGGCACTGTGTCAATACATTCCTCCATCTAGTTGCTGCCACCTGAGCTATAAATAGATTCAAAGTATGTAGTTGCCACCCCAGCTATGTCTATTATCTCCTCCACCCAATTTTGCTGCTGATCTCTTAGACCATGAATAAAGTTTCTCCGTCGTCTCTGTGAGGCCTTGGAGTGAAAAAACTTAGTGTTTTTGTCACAGTGTTTAAGCCAAGAAATCCGGGATCGTTGATGCCAGTAAACTTCCTGCTTAAGGAGCAACGCATCTAGTTTCTTGCTTGCTTCCAAAAACTCCGCCTTTGTCTCTTCAGTAGGTTCACATGTACTTAAGTTCTCTACTAGGCTTTGTAGTCTTTTAATTTCTTCAGTCTCCGGATTTGTTCTTGATGAGCCCCACAAGTCAATATCCTCTCCTTAATTCTAGCCATGGTCGAACCTGCTTCCTCCCCTTTAGCCTTCCACGCTTCATCAACCCTCTTCTCACAATCATCACACAATAGCCAAGCCTCCTCAAACTTAAATCCACGTACACCTCTGGCATGCAATCCACTGTCAGTCTTGGTTTGTAATACAATGGGTTGGTGATCTGATGCATGAGAAAACAAGTGGACTATTGTACTTGCAGGATATTTTTCTCTCCAAGCCGAGTTTGCAACAGCCCGATCTAGTCGTTCCTTTGTGTTGGCCTTCCCTGGACGTTTATTGTTCCAAGTGAATGGATAACCACAAAAACCCATGTCAATCAGGTTACATGAGTCCAAAGCCAAGCCAAACTCTTCCATTTGTTTCTATGATGGTGGGTGCATGCTTTGCTTTTCATAGGATAGTAATATTGCATTAAAATCCCCTACACAACACCAAGGCCCATCAACCAGACTTGATAAGTGAGACAAGAGAGCCCATGATTTTGGTTTTTGGCTTGCCTCGGCCCACCGATAAAAGCCCGTCAGGTACCACTCAAACCCATCTTCTTCCACAACTTTAGCCAAAATATGGTGCTCTGTATAGTTGACTACATCTAAGTGCACTTCTGACTTCCAAAGTAGCGCCAATCCCCCCCCTGTATTTGGTTTCTTGACTATCAGTTTATTCTTGAAAGGTAGCTCTTTACAATGTTTATCAAACCCTTCCCTATCCAAACAAGTTTCCATTAAAAAACACACCATGGGAGCTTGATTCCTCACAATTTTATGAAGGCTTCGAACTGTCCAAGGGTTCCTAAGCCCCTGGCAGTTCCAACTCAACATCCTCATTGTGCTCGGCAAGGGTGTTCATGCACCCCCGCCGCTTTGCAATCATGTCCATCAACTGCACCTTCTCGCATTTACTCGTTCTTTCTTTTGCATCCGCCCCACAGTTTTCTTCTCGTTGCTGCACTTCATGTTTGCCCAGTATCATAGTAGGCTCACTTATGCTTAAAGATTCCTGTCCATCAATCATACGGGCCAGTTTGGTCCATTTGGGCTTTAATTTAGTCTCTTTTGGCCCATCACTTACCCCATCCTCCACGTGCTCTAGACCCACATGCATCACGTGCTTTTTCCCATGCAACGTTGGATCCTCATTATTCATATTATGTATCGGGCTACACTCCAAAGAGCTGTTATGCTTACAACCCGATGCCAGCCAATCCATATCCGTTTCAATGTGTGTGGAGATCTCGGCAGTATTAACTCCAACCTCTTGAACATTCCCGGATTTCCTGTTCTGTCCTTTTCCATTACCCTCTTGCTCCTTAGGGTTTGCATGGTTGTAGCTATCTGCCGCTGCCGTCCCTTGACCGTTAAGTTTCACACTTCCATTGTCAACCCCCGTATTGCGCCGAGAGTTCTTCACCGGTCCTGACCCCATACGACCCCCACTTACTTTCAACCACTCACCATATTGGAAAGAAACTTCCTTGCCGTTCTTTGTTAGGGCGAAGTAACTAGCACAGTGCCTAAGATCATGTCCCAGCAAGCCACAATAGTGACAGAACATTGGTAATCTCTCATACTTAAAAGTAGCCGAAGCCTTTTCCCCATCTGAGCTAGCCAAAAAGCCACCCCATCGCAACGGTTTGGATATTGGAATAGCCACCTTCACTCTCATAAATAAGTTTTGATGGTCTTGCCTTCGTCTCCTCTCGACTTCTTCAACTACTCCCAATCTATTCCCAACCTCCACAGCCACTTTGGGACAGACCATATCAAACGGAGCTCCCCAGATTTGCACCCATAGCGAGATTGCTTCAAATTGAACATTCTTTGCCGTCATCCCTGAATGCCATTTACGCAGCATTAGGACTTGATTATCAAATGTCCAAGGCCTTCCTTTCCATACCTGCTCCAACTCAAACTCTGATTTAAATTTAAATTGGAATAGGTTTGACCCAACTTCGATAATTTGCAACCCATCACTCAGCCCCCACGCTCTTCTCAATGTATTCTGCGCTGCTTTCTTGTTAAATGGCTTGCACGTAAGGAATTTCCCAATCAGACTTAGGGAGCAACTTTCAATCTCCTCTTTTCGCCCCTCATTTGATATAGCAATTACCTCTTCTTCTTCTGTGGTCAGCTTCATATTTTCCAGACTATTGATCACTCCTTCCGCCATAGTAATTGTGGAAATAAAATAAAACAAAAAGCAAAAAGCAGGCCCCCAGGCAATCAGATAATTTATAATAAGTGTTGTGACTCAACGCAAGATGTTATGTTTGGTTCTTAATTACTTGTTTTTCCCTATTCTTATGGAGTAGTTGTTTTTAGTGACAAGTTTCACCCTGAATTTTAAAGTGTTGCATTTTATATGTTGGTATAGTTTTTGGAAGGGAGTAGAGGACATGGGTAAGGAAAGAAAGGAGAGGGGAAGGGAGGGGAATTGTTATCCCTTTCCCTTATTTGAATGTTTTTAAAATTAAGTAGGAAGAGTGGAATAGATATTTTGGATGTTTTAAATTTTAAAATTGAAAGGAGAGGAAATAATAAGATATCAAATAATTTTACAATTATATCACTCTTTTTTTTCAAGTTAAAGAAATAAGTAAAAATTGACATCATTTGGGCAAAATTAACAATTAAAAATCTTTTAATATAATTAGAACTCTTCCCTTTTAAATTCCCTTATTTTGGGGGAATTAAGTGTCCGTTTGGCTTGAACTTATAAACTTAGCTTTTAGTTATTAGCTTTTATGTACATCTTTTTAAAACTTCATTTTTTCTTACTTTTTCTAAGTACAAGTATACTTTAATACATTTTTAGCAAATTTTTTAATTATCAAAAAGCTAGATAAGTTGTTCTCAAACAGATACTAAATTGGGTTTGAAGGAAGATAAGTATGTAGTTCATTGTGACAGTCAAAGTGCAATAGATTTGAGCAAAAATGCTATGTATCATTCTCGCTTGAAGGACAATATTGAAGTGAGATACCATTAGATAAGACTAGTTGTTCAAAAACAATTGATACAATTGAGAAAGATTAATACTAAGAAGAATTCAATTGACATGTTGACAAGATTGTGACAAAAAAGAAGCTCGAGCTTTGTGCTGAGTTGGCCGACATGAATTCTAACTGAAAATTAAGTTGGGATTGAAAATCTCATTTCTTAATGGTCTGGAAAGGGAGATTGTTAGAGGTTGCACGGCTACACCAAGTCCAACCCACAGGAAATTAAAGCTCAAGTTAATGAACTTGCCACCTATGCGTGGAAGAAACCTATTTATAATTGAAATAGGTTTTGGGTATAATTTAAGTGTTGTAATCTCTATTTTATTGAAATGGACTGATTAGATTTAACCTGTGATTTTTTCTTTACACTGAAGAGTTATCCACGTAATTCTTAGTTTGTTCTTGTTGGTTGTTTTTTCTTGACACTTCCTTATAGTAGACGCCTAGACGGGGTTCTATCCTAACAATGCAAACACAAACCATAGTTTTGAAACCTGGACTGGACCGTACGGTCCGACCAGGAAAACCTCGAACCGGCCATTTCTATGGTCTGTTTAACGTCAAGAACCGTTCCATGCAAAAAAAGTAAGGACCCGTATGGACCACGGTCCAACCGCCCAGTTCTGTGAACCGTGACCGGTTTAGGCGATTCACACGGGTCCTTTGTTTCAAGCCTTAAATGACACCGTTTTGGATTCAATTCTCTGTTTTTTTCCTATACGGCGTCGTTTGGACTTTGGAATTGGATCACTCTCTCAAACGAAAATAGAAACCCTCGCCTCACTCTCTTAATCACTCTCTGAGCTCTCTGCCTCTCTCTCACTCTCATTACATCTCTCATCTCTGCTTCTCTCCCTCGTCGCCATTAGCCACCACATCCTTAGCCCAGAACGCAGCTCGCCTCAGCCCACATCTTCATCTTCTCACTCTCATTACATCTCTGCCACTCTCCTTCGTCGCCGTCGGCCACCACAGACCTCAGCCCAGATCGCAGCTCACCTCATTCTCATCTCTGCCTCTCTCCCTTGTCGCCATCGGCCACCGCAGACCTCAGCCCAGATCGCAGCTCGCCTCACCGTTGATTAGGTAAAATAATCTATGAACATCAAAAGTTGTGAACATCAATCTTTTACATGTGAAAGTTCTGAGTTATTCTTGTTTTTTTTCTCACTGAATCTGTGAACATCAAAAGTACATAAGTTTGGTAATTTAAAAATGTTATAGATACACAAAATTTGCCTTTGCATTGAGTGTAAGATATTTGCAATATTTGCTACTGATGGTCATCAATTCATTTCCTTAGACTTGCATTGAGTGTAGTTTACAAGATCAATTATATTATGTGATAATTGCATGTGAGAGTATATATATGTTTGTGTTTGTGAATATATATAGCTATATGTGGACTGTCAACTATGTATTTGGATATTTGGGGTGATGGGTCTGTTGTAAAAAATTGGTGAATTTCAGAAATTGTATGAAGTTGTGAATTTGTGATTCTTTGACTCTATGACTCTGTGTATATTAGTTTGTTAATTTGACTCTGTGTATGAAGTTGTGATTCTTTGACTCTCTGTATTTCAAAAATTGATGGGTCTATGTGTGTTTGACTGGTTGTTTAGTCTTTTAGATTAAAATGGAAACAAAGACTGGGTCTACTCCATCACATGAAGTTGATTCTAATGTAGTGGAGTCTAGCTCAAGAGTAAGGGAAAAGGTTGATCCGGCTTGGGAACATTTTAGCCTTGAGACGGATGAGAAGGGACTGAATACTTTTACATGTGTGTATTGTAGGCAAACATATAAAGGTGGGGGTATTAATAGGATGAAACGACACCTTGCGGGGATAAAAGGTGATATTGGATCGTGTAAAAAGGTTTCTTATGATGTGAGATACTAAATGTTGGAATATTTGAAGGAGTTTGAGTTGAATAAAAAAGCTGAGAAACAACGTCAAGAAGAAATGTTTAGTGTGCCTTCCACAAATAGTGATATGTAAGAAGATGAAGATGTTCAAGAAGTATTTAGTAGTGGGTTGCCTAAAAAAACTGTTTTAGGTAAAAGAAAGGGTACAAAGCCAGTGGATAATTATTTTGCTGCAAGAACTACTCTAGGAGCTCAACCGTCTCTTAAAAGTGTGTTCCAAAGCAAAGAAAAGGTGAGGCAAGCTGATATGGCTATTGCAAGGTGGATGTATGACACTTACATTCCTTTTAATGTTGTGAATTCAGTGTACTACCAAATGATGATTGATGCCGTAGCTGCTGCTAGTCCTAGTTACAAAGGTCCAACTTATCATGCTATATGGGTCCCTTTGTTGAGGGATCAAAAGAAAGAGGTTCAGTTGTTGGTTGATTCACAACGTAGGCATTGGGCAGAAGTTGGATGTACACTTATGGCTGATGGTTGGACAGATAGTAGACATAGGTCATTGATCAATTTCCTTGTTTATTGTCCTAGGGGAATGGTATTTGTAAAATCAGTTGATGCCTCAGAGATTGTGAAGAGTTCCAGAAACTTGTTTAAATTGTTTGATGAAGTAGTTACATGGGTTGGTCCAAAAAACATAGTTCACATGGTTACTGATAATGCTTCCAATTATGTATCTGCTGGTAGATTACTGTGTGAAAAGTATAAAACTATTAGTTGGTCTCCTTGTGCAGCACATTGCTTGAATCTTGTGTTGAAGGATATGGGAAACATGCCTCATGTGGATAGACTCAAAGAACATGCTTCCAAAATTACGGTTTTTATTTATAATCATGTGGCTTTGGTTGCTTGGTTGAGGAATAGACCTGGTTGGACATAAATTGTACTTTCGGGAGCAACAAGATTTGCTACTACTTTCCTTGCATTTGGAAGCATTCATGTGCATAAGCATGACTTGCAAGCCTTAGTGACTAGCAAGTTCTTTGTGGACCATAGATTGACAAGAGAGTTAAAGGAAAAAAAAGCAGTTTCTATCATTTTGGATAATTCTTTTTGGGATGATATTAATGTTATTGTCAAGATTTCATCGCCACTCATTCGTTTGTTACGGATTGTTGATTCTGATCAAAGGCCTGCAATAGGATATGTGTATGAGGGCATGCATAGAGCACAGTTGGGAATCAAGAAGATCTTCTGAATGAAGAAGCACTTGTACAAGCCATACACCTCAATTATAAAAAACTGTTGGGATAAACATTTGCGCAAAGATCTTCATGTTGCTGCATATTGGTTAAATCCAGTTTTTCAATATGATGAGGAGAATTTTTGTCGAAACCAACAGTAAATATGGTTGTTTTGGACTACATTGGGAAAAAAATATGATGGTGACCAAGAAAAGGTAATTAAGGAAGCCCAATATTTTCGAGACCATATTGGGAGCTTTGATAGAGATCTTGCATTGTCAACAAGCAAGACCACTCATCTAGGTGAGAAGTAATTAGTTTACTTTAATACTATAAACAAATCTTAGTTTTTTTTGTTTATGTTGAAAGTTAGTTTTGTCACTATAGTTTAGATAACTGAAGTGATTATTCAATTGAAAGTTAGTTTGTTTATGTTGATTAATATTAGTTTATGTTGTGTTACGAAAATCAGATGAATGGTGGAAGTTGTGGGCGGCTGATGCTCCAAACTTGCAAAAATTGGCAATTAGAATCCTTAGCCAAACTTCTGACTCTTCTGGATGTGAGCATAATTGGAGTTTATTTGAACAAATACATTCTAAGAGGAGAAATAGGTTGGAGCATCAAAGGCTCAATGATCTTGTGTTTGTTCATCATAACTTGCGATTGAGACATAGGTAACTAAATGTTATATCTTGTCATTGTATTAATTTTTAGGAAGTCATTTATATAATGTAATTGTTAGTTACTAATTATGTTCAAATTCCAATAATGAGCATGACATTTTATTGATAGGCCAAAAATGTATTGACCCTTTGTGATAAATTAACCAATTAATTTAGTCAAGTGAATTAATTAAGTTAATTAACATGCAAAGCGCGTGGTAGTACAAACAAATCACCAATTAACTAAAGTGCAGCGGAAAATAAATTTGACACATGTGATTTGTTTACGAATGGGGAAAACCTACACGGCAAAAACCCTACCGGATGATTTTAAGGTCACCACTCCCGAGAATTCACTATTATCACAACAAGCGGTTACAAGTAAAGAAATTCCAGTACCTTCTACTAACCTACAATTGAACCCTTACTCCAATACCTAATTGGACTTGTTCTATAGTGACAATCTCTCATTTTCAATGCATGACTCCTAGTACGTGACTAACCAATTGCGCGGATCCCAGTACGCAACTTCAATCACTAACTAGAGAAGGTTGTTGGCTGCAAAGTTTTTCAGTTCATCACACGATGAAGATCAAGAAGCTCATTGGTCACAAAACCCTATGGTGTACAAACACAGCAGTTTCTTCACAAGAAAGATGAACTAGGGCAAATTCTGTCTCCGGTCACAATTTGTTTGAACAAAACTTTGCTCCACACTTGTGCAACTTGTGTCACTTTTGACGGCCCTTAAAATAATCCTTATATATGTCTAGGGTTGTGAGAAAAGAAAACCCAAACATATAATCATGGATTGGATGAAAAGCAAACTCGAAAATCTGAGTTTCATAAACCTCGACAGATACCGATCTGTCGAGCAGTTATCGAGCCACGGGATTCAGACAGCTCTCTAAGTCTCGATAGATGCTAGCTGTCGAGTTTTAATAAACAACACTTTCTCACTTGATTTTTGGACAGACTTACATGGCTTTAACACTTGAACTTGAAACCTTATTTCTTGAAGCATTAAACACATCCTAGATCTACCCAAATATAAGTAAAGTGCGTTTTGTCAAAGGATTAGCTAATTACATAAAATAGTGACATATGTTCCTAACATGTGAAACACATATGTCCTAACATTTATGATGTAGGCTTTACAACAAAAAGTTTAATTTTGACCCCATTGATTATGCAAGTATCGATAAAACTGATTTTTGGGTATTTGTGGAAGAGGAAGACACATATCTTGGATATGAAGAGTTGGAGAATGCAATTTATGAAGATGGTGCGTATCCAACAAGTGCAGAGCCTTCTTCTAATACTGAAGGTTAGTTTATATGTAAACAATTTGATAACCTATAGTGATTTTTCTTTTATTCTTTTCAAACTTGTGTAAACATTATAATGTTTTTTCTTTTTATTTTGTTCAAACTTGTGTGTAGATGATAGTAGTGAGGTTGAAGGAGTTGATTTGGGAACATTTGGACAAACAATAAGCCCTCCTCCTGGATTTCCAGGGAATGATGATAAGCATGATGACTTTCAAGACATTGATGATTTATGATCATAATAATTCTGTTTGAAATTTGAAATTCTATTTTGTATTTTAGAGATAATTTATGAAGATGGTGCATATCCAACAAGTGCAGAGCCTTCTTCTAATACTAAAGGTTAGTTTATATGTAAACAATTTGATAACCTATAGTGATTTTTCTTTTATTCTTTTCAAACTTGTGTGTAGATGATAGCAGTGAGGTTGAAGGAGTTGATTTGGGAACATTTGGACAAACAATAAGCCCTCCTCCTGGATTTCCAAGGAATGATGATGAGCATGATGATTTTCATGACATTGATGATTTATGATCATAATAATTCTGTTTGAACTTTGAAATTCTATTTTGTATTTTAGAGATAATTTCTACGTCTTTTTGTAAGACAGTGTGTAACTTGGAGTTTGAAGTTCTATTTTGTTTTTTAGAAATCAGTTTTATGTATTTTTGTAAGAAACAATGTGTAACTTGGAGACTTATTTATGCATTTTTACTTTGTACTTTTATGGATTGATTGAGTAATTCATATTTATGTTTGCTAAGGATTTGATATTTCTTATTTGTCTTGTGAAAGTTATGATATAAAAAACATTTGAAAGATAGATCTCTAAATGAATTAGGCTATTTTAGTTAATTTTTCTATTTTTTTATTAATTTAATATTTTTATATATATTTAAAATAATTATTAAATTAATTATGACATCATCGCGGTTCGATCTCGTTTCAACCTCGGCTGGACTTAAAAAACCTTGAACCTCTCCCTCTTACAATTCAATAAACGTCTGGGTTTCAAAACCATGACACAAACATGGGTTAAAAAAAAAACCGTGGGATATTTTTAATATGAGACCTTATAAGTACGCGTTGTTGCTGCACGAGAGAAAGTGGATCCAGGCGGACCAGGCCAGTGCAACGTGAAAATTCCGATCACGTTTCAGAAGCCTATCTTATATTATATAGCAAAAGCGAGCACGCCACTCACGTGATCATTCTTTATTCCATCCCTCGTAGAACTAGGGCTATATATTTAAGTTAATTTATTGTAACCATTAACAAAAGCCAACTTAAAACAACTAATAAACTCTAGTTTTCAACTTAACTTTGATGCAGCCATTTTCAAGATATTAACGCGTTGGGATTCGGACTATTATCTGGAATGGACTAGGGGAGGTTATGGCGTCCATATCAGCAAAAGGCCCACCGGCTTCTGACAGCGAAGAGCCTGAGGTGCTGGCTTGCAGGAAAGCGTTGGAGTTTGCAATAAACTCGGGTTTCTCTGATTTGGTAATTGAGGGAGATAATACTGCAGTTATGGCTGCCATTTCCAGCTCACGTGCTGCTCATTCTCGGCTGGGACATTTGTATGAAGACATCCATTGCCTGGCTGCAGGTATACATGTTCTTTCTGCGACATGTGTTGCCCGGTCTGCCAATTCAGTAGCTCACTCTCTGGCCCGTCATGCTCGATGTATCGCTGATGAGATTATTTGGTTAGAGGAGTCCCCTCAACCTGCTCTAAAAGCATTGTATTTTGACTCTCGTTAATCATTAATATAAAGTACGTTTCCGGTTTCAAAAAAACAACTAATAAAGATCGATTTAAAAAGAAAAAGAAAAGAAAATTGGGCCCAATATTTGGACATTCCACCATCCATTGTCTATAACAATGATCGATTTGAAAAGAAAAAAGGAAAAGAAAAAAAATTGGGCCCATTATTTGGACATTCCACCATCCATTAATGGACGGTGGAATGTCCAAATTGGGCAAAAATGGTCATATATCACTATTTGAGAAAATATTTATGGATCTACTAATGTTTACGAAATATTTAGCAATCTACTACTTTTTTGAAACTCGATTTTGTGAAAATCGAGTTTTCCATGGTACTTGAGTTCCATGAACTTGAGTTACATCAAAATATTTCAAAATTTTTTCATGGTACTCGAGTTCCATGAACTCGAGTACCATGAAAAACTCGATTTTATGGAAATCGAGTTTCAAAAAAGTGGTAGATTGCTAAATATTTCGCAAACAGTGGTAGATTGCATTATATTTTTGAAAAAAGTGGTATTTGGCCATTTTGGCCCCAAAATATTGTCTATGCTTAATTTTAATTTTAATATATCTTTTAAAAGAGCTGCTTAAATTTGACATTTTCATGACTTTCTTGATAAAGTATAAACTAGTAAATTGCCTGTAAACATCCATGATAACATTATTAATCTAAAGATTAAAAAATATGGATCAAGGACATAAAAAGATCTTAATTTAAAAAGCATCAATGTTATGAATATATAATTATAATATTTAAAAGATGAAACATATAATTTATTGATGTTGTGTTCTTGTTAAATCATATTAGTGTAGTATTTTGGTCTATTCGGTTCACTTCGGTCTAGTTAGTTCATTTCGGTCCATTTGGTCAATTTCGGTTTATTTTGGTGATGCTTTGGGAGGAGAGGTTTGTATAGAAAGAGGAACGGCTCCATTGAAATTTATGTCACATTTTCAACATAATGTTGGTAGATTCTTGATGAAATTACAATTTTCTTATATTATTAAAGTCTTATATCTTTTTTCTAATATAAGTGATGAATTTACTTATATCTTCTTCAATTTTAGGTCATTCAAAATTTATAGAGGATGAACCATTTGTAAGGAGCATTAGAAACAAATTCCAACCACACATTATCTTATTTACAAAATATTTCACCTTATATAATAATTGAATGTAATGTATATTATGTTTCCTTAAAAAAAATTTACAAAATTTAAAACACTTTCAAATATGAAGTATAGTAGCTTAATTTAGAAAATCTAATATATTTTATCAATTATATTATGTTAAAAAATAATCACATCATTTTAAGAAGGGTTTGAGACTAACACTTATAAACAGTGTCGAAGCCAAAATTTCAGTCTAGGAGGGGCAAGATTAAAAGACAATATTGAAAGCAAAATTAAATTATAAAATATTAATAATAATTGATAATGATTACAAAATAAATGAACAAATGTAACTACAACTATATATTTCATATCATTAAAATAAGGAAAGAAAAATACTAAATTCATAGTTACAAACAATCAAAGTAAGAAATTAATCTAAATACATAAAATTTAAATATCTAATTTGATTCCTTAAAATAAATAGAGAAAATAAATTAGTCTAAAAGTGTTAAGAGTAAATCTACAAAGTTCCCAAGAATTTTATAGCTCAATTAACACCTTTTGATGTTTCCAACAGAGACATTCAAGATTTAAATCCCCCAACCCAAATTATCCAATTATCAAAAAGAAAAAAAAATGCAAAGTAGTACACATGTCTCACTGTCTTAATAGCTTTTAAAAAATATGTAAAATTCAACATTTTTTCTCTATTCTTCTAAAAATTTAAATTTGGGTTTTATACATTTTAGGTTTCTGTAACGTACAACGGTACAAGGATGGTTTTTTTTTTTTTTTTTTTTAATAATTATATTGTGTTAAATATTAGGCCTACTAATAGAAATGCTTATATAAAAAAAAAGAGATAAAAAAAAAAAAAAACAAGAAAACGTGACGAGCTTTATATTTTTAAGGAAACTTGTGAATTTCATTTCAACGAAAAGAAAAATACTATATTCACAACAAATTTTATGTTGCAGGTTGTTATTTGGTGTTACTAGTGGGTAAGAAAGTAATTTCAGTGTTGAATTTAAATTTAAAATTTGCAATAACCTACCAACTAGGATTTGTTGTGAAAATGTTGTAAAAATAACAGTTCTCCAACAACACAGATCTTCTTCTAGTACAAGAGCTACTAAAGAATAGTGAAATAGGTACAACAGTGAAATGGTTTGGTGTATAAGGAATTATTTTTTTCTTTTCTTCCGTGTCAGGGTCTGTTTCTATACAAGGCGAGGGTTCTTTTTCTGTTTTATTTTTTTTATTTTTTTATTTTATTATTTTTTGGGCTAAGCCGAAAGGGATCTAATTAGTAAAGAAGTTCAACGTAGAGTACTTATAGGAATTTTTCAGAGGAGTCAAGGGGGCCAATTACCCCCGCTCGGCATGGCTCTGTTTATAATTGTAAGTCTCATTTATTATTTTTATTTTTTATTTAACAAAAAAATAAAGTGTCAAAATTTATTCACATCGCACACGGGTTTGCTACTAGTCTATTCTATATAAATCTAAAAGCTGAAACGTAACATTTAATATTGCTACGCTCACGTTGAGTCATATCAGCAGTCGTGTCATTTCCATCATCTTTTCTGAATTTGCCCTACAATTTTAAAAAATAGTAATATAGAATGAATGTTGGTAGTTTGATAATCTACACTTTGATGAATTGGGTGGTCTAGGGCTCGTAGATCTGATTGTTGCTTCGGTATTTATTTATTTATATATTTTTGGTTGGGAATTGCAACGGCTGCTTGGAAGTATATGGTGGTTGTTGTTTGGCTTGGGTTACAAATGGGAGGATATATAGTGTGGTTGTTTGGCTTTGATACCAAATGTTGTGAACTGAAATGATTTACTGAATATAAAAGATAGTTAGTCAATTCAAGATGACAAATCACCTTAGAGAGAGGAAATTGACATTTTAGATTAATTTTTTGCTTAATTGTCATTAATGCATTTAATGTACATAAATAGCTAAGGATGAGATAACCTCATCAACAAATTCTAAAACATAAATACCAATTCTATCCTAAAACACAAGAATTAATTTGAATACAAATAAATAATAATACAAACCTATTTAGGAATCCTTATTTTATCAGTAAACTAAATTCAAATAAATTAACCAACTAGCACCTGGGTCACAACACTTTCACATTCTTAAAAAAGTATGTGATGGAAAACTTAATGATAGTGTGGTTTATATAAGAGTTGTTTGGTTTCCTTGAATATTATTGTAGGGATTGGGTTTACGCACTATTCCCAAGGGACCAGTGAGTTCTAGCCCAATAAGCCCAATACAATAAATTTGTAGAGATTGGGTAGAAGAATTAGGCGTTAATTAGTGTAACAATTGTTGGTGATCACTAGAATGGTGAATAATTAACACAAGCTTAACTCTATGCGCGTGGTGCGGTCCTCGGCCATAGTCCGAGAAGTTTTTACTTATCATTTATCAAGTGATCGTGGAAAATGGTTACAAAGTCAATTTAAATAGCTACAGTCTTCTCTTTGGTCAAAATTCCCCCCCCCCCCTTTCCCAGAGTTCCTTCCTCCTTATATACTAATTTCCTTCTTTCATCCCCACCATACACGTGTAGGTTAGGCTCTAAGAACTCCCTTCTGTCCCATCCAAAACCTGCCAGCACCTTCAACTAGTAGCTGTAAGGCTGTTTAACCACTGTTCAGATATCACATCCACATTAATGCGGCCAGAGAGTTAATTGGGGGGCATTTAATGTGGAGGTAGCAGTTTTGAAGATATTTATTGCCTCTTTTTGCTCATCCTTTATCCAATGGCTGACTTCTGATCATGACGTAACCTCAAAGGGTACCCTGAATGGTGAGACCTTCTTACTGCCCTCGGATCTATGCATCCGAGGTGACTTTTATCCTCGGACATATTCTAGACTATCATATACAAACCTTATTTGGCCATCCTTGGCATGGTTGTTATCCTCGGATTGGGCCATAGGCCCAATTTCGTACAGTCATGACAATACCCTCTGGCTGACTGGCCCCCACAATTATAAATAAGTCAATGAGGCTATTAACAAGTGTTATGAATCAATGCAAGATGTAATGTGCAGTGTGCACCAGTTCTCAATAAGTTGTATTTCCTTACTCTTATGGAGTAATTTTTAGTGGAAAGTTTCATGTTCACCTTTTGAATCCATGAATTCTGTTGGTATACAATGTGTTTGGAGTAGTTATTTTTTGAATGGCTTAAAAATTAAAAGGGTGAATTGCAAATTACACTCTTAAAGTTTGGGGTATTTAGATTTTATATCATAGAATTTCAAAAATTGAATTTTACCCCCTGAAATTTGGGAGTATTTGGATTTTATACCCTGACATTTCAGAATTTGGATTATACCCCTAAAATTTTAGAGGTGTTTGTATTTTACTCCCCAAAATTTGGAGATATTTGGATTTTAAATCTTGAAGTTTCAGTATTTGGAACTGTTTGGATTTTACAGCCCCAAACTTTAGGATGTAAAATCTGAATTTTGAAACACCAGGGTGTAAAATCCAAACACTCCCAAACTTCAAGGGGTAAAATCTAAATTTTGAAACTTTAAAGTGCAAAATCTAAATAACTCTAAATTTTAGGGATATAACTTGCAATTTACCCATTTAATTTTTAAGGCATCCAAAAAATAACTACTCCAAACAAATTATATACCAACAGAATTTATGGATTCAAAAGGTGTACATGAAAGAAGAGGAAATAGTAAGATTTCTCATAAATTGACAATTATATCCCTCTTTTTCATAAAGGAATAATTGACAATTTAAAATCTTTTATTATAGTTGAAACTTCAACCTCTAAATTTCCCGAGAATAATTTATTAGGCTTGTATGAATATTTTTGATGAGGGAGTAAATGAAATTTGAACACATGGCATGCAAGAAGAATTGTATCTAAATAGGGATTATTCGGTATGAAGAGAAAAATTGGAAGATTTTTAGTGCAGTTTAGGAGTTTTTGTACCGAGCTCACCAAAAAACAAATCTCATTACATTAAAGAGAAAATAAGAGTGATTTTACTTGAGCCTTTTATTTTACTATTTTACCTTTAATTGTATTGTCATCTCTCTTTTTTCATTCTTGTGTCCTTTTCGTCTTTTTATTTCTTTCCTACCGCTTTGTGTCCTTTTCGTCTTTTTAGTTTTCTCCTGCCACGCCATCAACACCGGTGCTATCCATTTTTTTTTTTTTTAGATATCAGCTGAATAACATTATAAAACTAAGGGTACATTTGGTACACTGAGTGTAAATTACATTAGAAATAGTAATCTTTATTATTGGGAATAGAAAACATTGTAATGGAATAACTATTACTATTCATAAGTTTGGTTGTTACATATGGAAAGCTTGTAAATGATGATGTATAAGGAAACTTTATATTTTTGGAAATATATTAATTTTAAAACCTATTATATGCACTAAGGAATAACTATTGCATCTATTTTAAAGAGGAATAGCTATTCTTCAATTTAAAAAATAGTTATTCCAATGTAATAACTAATCCATGTAATAAAGATGCAACCAAATGACCGAATTGCTATTACACATGAATAACTATTCCATTACAGGAGCTATTACAGCATACCAAACGGACCCTAATGAGAATACAAAGTTTAAGCCTTAGCAGGCTAGTTCAGGTTACAAAATGACCAGGACAATTAGCAGCTACAGAGGCTGTGTTAAATACATTTGTCATGACTAGTCTAGGAACAAAATGGACAAATATACACAAGCTTTGCTGCTTTAATTGCCAAAGGTCAGAAAGGAGAGCTTGATCTTGCCATGAGGGTTTGCTTGACAAGTTGCAGATTTGGACTAGCTTTTTATGGTTGCATAGAACAAGTATTCTGCTAAAACCATGATCCTTGGCCAGTGGTGGCTCCAGGAATTTTGTTTAGGGGGGTCATTAAAAAACTTATATAGAAAAAATTAATAAAAAGAGAACTTGAATATATCGAGTTATTGACAAAAAAAAAAAAATTTGAAATTTTACAATTTCCTTTTACAAGTTTTCAAATTTTGAATTGTTATATGATAGTTCATTATGAGTATTAATTGTCATTGTGGGTAGCTATGACCATTTTATTTTGTTAAGTTTGTCTAACATTTTTATTTTTATGCAGTTGTTACTATTTATTTGTCTTTGTTTTTATAAAAATATTTTAAACTAAATGGATAAACTCAACTCATTGGTTTTGTATTAATTATTGACGCACACAACCACATTCATTCATACATAAATAATATACTACGTGTCTACTTAACCAATAAAATACTTGAACAATCACTAACTTTACAATTTTTTTTTTCTTGAATTTTTCTGACTTTATAACAAAAAATTATTATAACATGATAACAATACACACACATGCAACAAACCTTCTCTATTTCCTAATTACTAAATCATATAAAGTTATATTATATTTAGGGTTATGTTAACGGATGCCCTTAGGGCAATTGTTATATTTCCCATTAAAGTAGTGACAAAACATTTCTCTTATATTTATACTGTACACACAAACTTCCACACACATTATTATTTACACAAATAACATTATAACAAAAAATAATGCATACAATCAATATTAGATACACTCATACACATAATATAAAGAATAATGCTAGAAATACAAACTATTTTACAAAATTTTTTACAAACTGCTGATGTGGTGAGTGATTATTGGTAAATGAAAAAATGGATATTAATGGTAGGCCTAAATAAAAACCAATAAGAAGTTGGCCACATCAACATTTTGTAAAAATTGTAAAATAGTTTGTAGTTGTAACAATATTACTCTAATATAAATTTATGACAGAGTGACACTTACAATTTACAAACACTTATTCTTACTTTTAGAGTTGGAAATATTTGTAATAAGGGTGTATAAAATTTAAGTCAGGATGTGCAAAAATAATATTTTTAAGAAAAAATCTAAGTATTAAACTAACAAAAAAAAAATATTATATATATATTAAAAAAAAAAAAATTTGAAGTCAGGGGGTTCATTTGAACCCCCTGAACAAAGTATAGCGCCGCCCCTGTCCTTGGCTTTGAAAATTGCTCCCACCATTGCCTCCTGAGTCACCATATAGACTGATTGTCTACCACTGTTGGCTGCACCTCTGAACATAGTGACCCCTTCCATAGTAGTAGCTTCAAAAGCAAAGCCATATCTCCTAGTTCTTCTATTTCTGCTAGCTGCCACTTTGATGAGTATCTGCCAGTTCTGATGAGGAATTCTTTGCAAGGTCTGCTTCTCAATTGGTCTGGTTTTTTGCATTTGACTGAAAGCTGTTTGATACCTGTACGTGAGAGATTGAGAGATTAGAATAACTTCAATGGGATTAGGAGATAGACCCTGATGCAGAACCATATTTCTATGGTTCCAAATTGACCAAAGAGAGGTGAAGGTGGTTTGTAGGAAACACATTCTGTCCTGTTCCAAATCTGTACTTGACACAATACATTGACTAAGCCACTGTTCAACTGAGGTACAGTCCATATCAGAGGTTCTTAAGCCAAGATTTGAACCATGCCAAATTGCTCTTGCACAGTTACATTCCAAAAATAGATAACAACAGACTCTTTTATATCATTACACATTACACATGTTCCTGCCACTGGGATACCTCTTTCCCTCAGCTTATCAAAAGTAGGCAAGCAATTATGCAGCAATTTCCAAATGAACATAAGAATCTTCAGTGGTAATTTCACTTTCCAGAAAAAACTCCAAACAGATGGCCTTAGGACTAAAGCATTCTGGCGGGGAGTGTTCTGTTGTTGGTGAATTAGATAGTATGCTTGACTAACTTTGTATGCTCCTGATGTAGAGTATTTCCAAACCAACTTGTCACTGTTGCCTTGGGATTTAGGAAGAGGAATCTGGAGTATCTCCTTAGCTTTTGGAGGTGGGTAGATTTTCCTAATTAGCTCACATTTCCATGACCTGGATTGACCATCAACTAAGTCTGCCACTGTGCCATTATGCAGACCATACTCCCTAAGGACATGGTTTGAGCATTGAAACCAATCTGGGTGGGAGAGTGGAATTTGGTTTCCATTTCCAATCAGCCAGCGGCCATGATGAAGGGAAGAACATTGAGTCTCAGTGATATTCCTCCATATCCAAGAGTGATGAGGTTTAGGTTGATATTCTCTCAAGGAGCAAGTAGGGAAGTATTTTTTCTTGAAGGTCCTATTCAGAAGTGAATTGGGGTTATCTTGTAGTCTCCAATACTGTTTTGCTATCATTGCTTGTTTGAAGAAACTAAAGTTTTTGAGCCCTAGACCACCCAACCTCTTTGGTTTGCAGAGTTTACCCCCAACACCGGTGCAATCTACCATGCTCTTTTATGTTCTATTTTTGTTTTGGTCATTGACGTCGTGGTTCCTCTTCCCGAGATATCTATCCATCGATCCTTTTCCCGAGATATCTACCCATTATAGTAGTGATAAATGAGGTACCCAACTCACGATGATGATATTTCTGGCGGTAGGAATTATCTCTACGTGGTGGTAGACAGTGAGAAAATTAAAGCCTGGTACAACCGTTTTTAGTTTTTTTAGAAATACGTTAACTTTTAGTAATGGCATGTTGGGCTACAAAACTTTGACAATGATGTTTTGGCATCAAATATTTGCATTTCCTTGCCTTGAGCACCGAACAGGTTACCTACTGTTTGTAAACAATATTTGAGAATATAGAGATTCACATATTGAGCAAAGCAAAGCTATTGAGTAACACAGAAACTGTGTTAGCAAAAGAGAGAGAGAATCGAAGAGAGAGAGAGAAAATAGGAAGAAGAAGATAAGCTTTGAGAGAAAAATATAACTCTGTGATTGATTACTTTGTTTGATCAACATCTGTGTATACAGGAATTATATATAGTATAATTACAGAAAATATTTAGATCACAATGATAAATATCTCCTAATAGAAACTCTAACAATTTAACTGGATTTCCCGCGTCCTCATGACTCTGTAACAAATTTTGGGAAAGCTCCAACTGATAAGAACCAGTGAACAAAATGCACCGTTTGATTTAATTCAACACACGTGCCCAGACTCAACACGCTGCCGTTTGTATTATTTATCACACTCTGCTATAACGGTGTCGTTGGACTTTTCTTCTTCAATGAACTCTCTTCGTTAACACTGTTCTCGTGCAGATCAGCTACTTTTATGGGAAAAGTCTAAGACCACATAATTTTTTACAACTTTTTGTCACAACTGTGATATGGCAGAGTGTGATTGGTAAAAAAAAATGATGGGTCTATGTGTAAGTAATAGTTAACTACTCATAATTTTCCACGTCAAGGTTGTGGCAAAAAAATTGTGGAATAATTTGTGGTTCTAGAACTGCTCCCTTTTATAGCCAGTTTCTTTGCTCTCGTCTAATAGTATAACTAGTTTTTGAAGCAAAGATGACACAAATTCGCTTCATATCCACAAGTACCATCCAGCCAACTGCGAGTCCTAACAAGAAAACTCAAAAGGATTGAGTTAACTCCATGGGATCTCCAGATGCTCTTAGATGATTTTAGTCAAAAGGGCCTCTTCTTCCTCAAACCCACACCTTCACAAGAAAAAGGACTAAGAGGTGGTAGTGTGATTGATCACCTAAAAACCTCATTGTCTCGCACATTAGAGATATTTTACCCTCTTGCTGGTAGTCTTGTTAAGGTTGAAAATGACGAAGACAAGACCAGTTCTTTCTTTCTTGATTGTAATAACCATGGAGCTCAATTTGTCCATGCTGTGGCTGATGAAATCACAGTGGCAGATATTCTTGACCCCACCTATGTTCCTGACATTGTATATTCCTTCTTTTCGATGAATGGCCTATTGAACTACCAAGGCATTTCCAAGCCATTGTTGGCTGTGCAAGTAACTGAGCTCGTTGATGGTATCTTCATCGCTTGCACTATGAATCACTGCGTAGTAGATGGCACTTCATTCTGGCATTTCTTCAACACTTGGTCTGAAATCTCTAGGAGTAATAATATTGATCTCCTACCACAATCTGCTCCAATTTTCCAACGTTATTTTTTTGATGGTATTATCGATTTCCCATTCATATTCCTTTTCATCACAATGAAGTCCCTGATGAGAGGTTCATTCCTCCACCGCTCAAACAAAAAGTTTTTCATTTTTCAAAGGAGAAAATCGCACAGCTCAAAGCAAAAGCTGATGATGCGAAAATCGTCAGTTGTGTAGGTTCGTCCAGATGGAGTTGAGCCTTCGTCACTATACCTGCAAACGTGGTACAAGAGCTTCCCTTAGATGGACACCGGTGTGGTGCCTGCCACAACGCCTTCGATGATTAAGTTAGTGCCCCGAAGCTTTTGAGTAAATAAGAAAACTTAAAACGGCAAAATTACGTATGCTAGTATTTTGGGTGTGTGAGTGAGTATATACCTGGTTTGGTTCTGATGGGCGCATATATATGGTTTCATAGTTTCTAGCCGTTGGGGCCTTAATTGTGGCTTTTCGTAACGCCTCTGGGTTTATCAATGTGCGTTTTTATGATCTCCCAACGGTCTGACAGCTAATTGATAACTGTCCAGAGCATTGAAGCTTCTTATTAATGACTTACCTGCCTTCGTCCATGACGTGGCAAGATGGACGAAGGTGTTTGGTGATGTCGTCTGGGCAAGAAGGTTCGTCGGTCCCATCAGCTGCCCCCCCAGGCTCTGTGGTCGTTATTACATTTACTGACGACCACCAGGAGGTGAAAGGTCTTTTGCCCAGATATGACTCTTGGGGTTCCGTTCCGCATTTGATGCAAAGTGGCGGCACATTAATGTGTCGTGGCTGCGCTACACACATCGTGGCCACGTGGCGCGTTGTGGCTGGTCGAGTTAATGCTTCACTTGTGTGACTCTTTGGGTTTC
>JARYZH020000841.1:0-60792 GCA_030021035.2 Notholithocarpus densiflorus
TCGTCAGTGCTTGCCATCGCGGGGGGGGGGGGGGGGGGAACAAAAACCCTAACCTAAGAGAATCAAAGAGACAACGTCTGCTTAGAGCTCAACTGCCTCCACACAACTACTCTACTTGTGAATTGTATTTATCCCTCTGACTCTCTCTCTCCGTAATCATAACTATGTGTATGTATGACCAAGGTTATCAAGATCGAGATCTCACACAGAATTGATGAGAGGGTTTGGAGATTGGATCGTAGGATCGGGACAAGGATTGTAAAATCCTACTTTTCAATTAAAAAAATACTAAAAAATTCCTATAATTATAATTTATAATATATGTTAAAGAAACATAGAACAAAAGTACTTTTTGACAAAAATTACTAATAGAAGGCAAAGTACTAAATTACAAACACATAAACAAAGTTCAAAGTTCAAAGTTCAAAGTTCAAAGTTTCAACTTATAAATACCAAATTCTAAATTTTAACACTACAAATATACATAATGTCTCACATAAACAACACATAATAGACAACAACACATAATTTTTCACATAAATAACATAAACCAAATAATAATGTTTCAAACAACGCCACAAACACACTCAAACATCATAACCAAAGTTTTGGTTATCTTGACTAGGTTTCTCAAAGTAAGGTTGATCATTATAAACGACACTCTCAACATTGTCAGAAATCATCACATGGCCCGCATTATCCATTGGATAATCATCAAAATCTCTCAATGTTGTTTTTGGAGGTTCATTCATTTCATTTTCATTGACATCATCAAGCTCAAATTTATTACTAATAGCATGAACTTCTTTATCCTTCACGCACTAGCCCTCAACTCTCTAGTCTCTTCTCTTCTATCTTTTGTGATTTTGTCAATTTGGTTAGGGTGAGGTGAGACTTAGAGCTTCATTTTTTGCATTTTCATTTTTTTTAAAAAAAATCTAGGCAATGGCTGCTGGGTTGATTTGTTTATTACGTTTTTTATTTTTATTTTTATTATCAGTTTGGAGCCTTTGGGCTCCATTTGGAGGCTGCTAAGATCCGGATAAGGATCCCACACAAATCTTAAAGAGATTTGGGACATTTTAAGAATGTAGGATTTTAAGATCCTAAGATCCGGGTCAAGAACTTATAACCATGTACATGACTACTGCTGTTGTGCTAGCTGCCTGTGTTCAATTTGAGTTTCATATTTAAAGTTTGATTTTGACTTTTTTTAGTAAAGTAACTAGTAAGTGTATATTATATTTTATTAATTGATATTTTTGAAAGATCAGTGACCTAAGATCACTACTCGTATTGTTCAATGAGGGAGAAAAATCAGTATGTGTACGTAGTACCGTAGATTGTAGTGGAGGTAATCTTTTTTTTTTTTCTTTTATTAAAGGAGAAAGTAGTACAATAATTTAGTTATAGGCACTAGCTTATAAAATAGGATTGTGAACTTTATATTATATTATTTTATATATAATATATAATATAAGATCAATGTTGATGGGGCACGATTGGAGCAACACAATCCTCTAAAGTTGGAGCTGTGATTAGAGATGACGTGGGCTATGTTTTGGCAGCTTTAAGCAAAAATATACCTTGTGCACTGGGACCGTCGGAGTGTGAAGCGAAAGCAATGAAAGGAGTAACTTTTGCTTGGGATATGGGCTTTCGTGATGTCGTGTTTGAGTGTGACTCAAAGGTTGTCTCCGATTCTATAAATGGGTATTGTGAGTTGCCAGCTACTATTGGCAATATTATTGATGGGATCAAACACAATTTCAAAGATTTTCGGCAGGTCTTGGTATCTCATATGAAAAGACAGGGCAATCGCCCCGCACACTTCTTAGCTCAGCATATTAGAGTTTTATTAGTTTTGTATCTTAAACAGAGGAAAATTCTATTTTTATTGAGTCAATTTTGATTTAAGATGTAATATTTTTATTTTTTTATTAATAAAAGTTATGTATTTCTTATAAAAAAAGAATTTGATGGTATTGGCTTGGGCAATTAAATTAAGTTATTGGTGTACTCGGATTCATGGCTCTAAGTGTATTGTTTTCCTTTTCACTTAACAACAACAACAACAATAATAATAATTAATCTTAAAAATAATAATAAAGCTAATAATATTGATAATGAATATTTCAAAATATAAAAATTTGTAAAAGAAAATTGTAAAATTGCTTATATTTGCATGTTTATTTATTTATTTTTGATAATATATTCAAGTGCTTATTTTTTTATTAGATTTTGTATATATAATTTAAGTTTCTTAAAAAAATTCCTAGACCCGGCCACCTTGTCCACTACCAATGTTGGAAAGATATAATCAACAATATTTTGAAAAAATAATAAAAAATACAAGGGTGAAACTCTTAACTGGAAAGGTTAAAATTCTTCAACTTCAAAGATTGACCTTTGTAGGCTAACTAGCTTCCTACCAATTGATATGATCAAAAATATATAGCAAAAAAAAAAAAAAAAAAAAAAAATGATATGATCAAAATAGAATACTTTCATACTTTTGCATCTAGTGGTTTTGGTAAACCATTAGAAGTATAAAAGCATGGATCATGATATCAACCATTAGATACATACCCTCTCTCATAATGCGATCCAGACACACTAGCTGCTTTACTTAAGACTTCCCTCCACCTCTGCATCTTCCCCATGTTATCCTTGAACTCCTTTTCATGGTTAGCTAGCGCTATCCCAAAGTTTCCCAATTGATTACGTACTTCTCTTGGTTCTACGTTATAAAAAATCGGTCGAAGTAGAACCATTTGGTCATTTTCCCTACACTCAACAATCTTAACAAGTTCGTCCAAACACCATTTGGACTCTGCATAGTTTTTAGAGAACACAATAACCAAAACCATTGACTCTTCGATTGTTTTGAGAAGTTCTGCTGAAATTTCTTCTCCCCTTGGAAGCTTATCATCCATGAAGGTGTTAATACCTTTTTGTTCCAAAGCCTTATATAAATAGGTTGTAAAACCTGCACGGGTATCTTCACCTCTAAAGCTCAAAAAGACATCATACTTCCATCGGCGAGTGGAAGAAGAGGAGGAGGCTCCTTCGTTGGTCAGGAAAACCATTGGGATCTATAAGAAGATTGAGAAGATAAAAGATATGATAAATTGGGAATTAAAAGAAATGGGAGAAAGTGAACACATTGAAAGAATGAACCATACCTTTTTGACAGTAGGATCACGGTTTTGACAATTGAGTCTTGCACCAGAAGAGCCCCAGTTTTGTGAGGCTCAGACTTGATTGAAATGCTCTGAATCAGTGTGTTTGATTGGGAAATTGATAAAAAAAAAGTGAATTGAATCAGACAGAGAGATCAAATCGAAATGGAAATTTGGAGTTAAAATAGAAGAAAGTTCGTGAGTGGGAGTGGGTGTATGTATAGGAATTGTAAGTTGGCATTTGGCATTTGTTTGACAAAACAGCATTGCGTTTGATTGGAAAATTAATAAAAAGAGTGAATTGACAAAGGGTGTGAACACTTTGAAAAAAAGCCTTTCATGTATGAAAGCATACTTTTTTTTCCTTTCTTCCTCCACTCAACCATTCCAGATCTTTTCTCTCACAAACATCTCTATCTAAAATCTGACCCATTTGAGCCGATCTCTATGTGTGTATGAGAGAGAGAGAGAGATAGAAAGAAAGAGGAAGAAAGAGAGAGCTGAAGTAGAAAAACAAAAATGAAAACAAATAAAGAAAAGAAAGAAACATGTATAGATGAGAGTGAAGAGCAAAGTATACGTGTGTGGAGGAGAGTGAAGAGCAAAGTATACTTGTGTGGAGGAGAAAAAAAAAAGGAAAAAAGAAAAGAAAAAAACGTGTATGGATGAAAACAAATAAAGAGATAAAGAGAAAAATAAAATAAAGAATAATAAGAAATTAAAATTAAGAAATGATACCATAATATTTTCATAATATTTTCATAATAAATCTTAAGTGGTAGGTTATTACTAGTTAATATTGATTAAAATTTTTTTAGAAA
The DNA here is from genome assembly GCA_030021035.2 of Notholithocarpus densiflorus. Lineage (NCBI taxonomy): Eukaryota > Viridiplantae > Streptophyta > Magnoliopsida > Fagales > Fagaceae > Notholithocarpus > Notholithocarpus densiflorus. Next base: position 4,004 of record JARYZH020000841.1, read on the forward strand.
GAATAAACTATCATTTTATTGTATTGGCGGTGGCGATTGCGATTGCGATTGTAATGGCGGTGGTTGTGATTGTTGTTTGTTGTAGTGAATATATTATTTTATTGTGTTGAAAGCTAAAATAAAACCACTAATATTTGATATTTTGTAAAGTGAAAAGGTAAAATAAATAAAATAGTTTTTGGTAGTGCTAAATTACTAAATTTATAACTCCACCAATGTGGATGCTCTGAGTGTGGATAGGGTGACATAAATAATATTTTTCTTACTTTCCTACAATGCACAATGCAATGTACATCTTTTTTCTTCCATCAATCACGGAAATTTGCCTTACTACAACAAGGTGCTAAAGGGCACCACAAAGTGCCAATTAAGAAACAATTTTATGTCAATAAAATTAACTTTTTGTTAGATTTTTGACTAATTTTATAGGGTATAGGGTCAATAAAGCCAACTTTTTGAGTTCCACTTGTCTTTTCAGTATTATTTTCAATCATTTCATTAATTTATACCATTTTTTTTATTAAGTGGACCCTATTATAAATCATCCTTAAAAAATATTTTATGGTGCCCATTAACATTTTCCTACTACAATTACATACTAAAGAACAATTTTCCTTTTATTGGGACTGGTTAATGTATACCCCTAAGGTACATATTAATCATCCATTTTAGAAAATTTTTTATGGAAAATTGAAAAGGTGTCAAAAAAGTTAGTCACTTTTTCATTTTTCTATAAAAAGTTTTTTAAAGTGGTTTACTAATGTATGCCCTAAAGGCATATGTTTGTAAAACCCTTATTTATATGGTCTGATTAATCACTTATTTTAAGAAACTTTATGAGACTAATTTGGGTGGCACATTTAGAAAATTAAGTGTGGGAGAGTTTCATAGTCTCAGCCCCCAATTAGCAGGTATTGTCCGCTTTAGGCTCGATTGGTTCGTGGCCTTCATGGTTTTGCTCAATCCCACATCGGGGAGAGACGCCTCCCACATGTGCCTTATAAACTTGAGCTCAAGACACATGTGTACCCCTCCACTGTCCACCTATAAGGTGGATGATGAGGGTGAAGCTACTTGTCCCATATGGATTCCCCCCCCCCCCCCCCTCCTTCTTTTGAGGTGAGGATGAGTGGAAGTATAGGTGTACAACACTGTTTTGATGGGTCATTCTATACTAAATGTGACTTGGCTGGTAGGTATAGATCATTTAATGTAGAGGTAACGGTTGCTGAGTTTGAACATTGTCCCTACTGGCCCATCTAATGCAATTTCCCTTTAAGCTGGCTAGCTTCTCCATCTTTTATGAAATACAAAGAGTTTGAGGGCTCCTCTCGGTCAATCTATCAAAACAAAACACAGAGGGTTAGTAAAATTTTTATTAAGGGGTTTAGACCAAAAAATGGTCCCAACTAAGAAACTTTAAGTTTAAAGGTGTTTTAAAGAAAAAATCCCTCATGAATTACTATTTTTCTAGTGATTTTGGTGGTGTTTTGGGAAAAGAGCTTATGAGGAGTTTTATAGTGTCAAGAGGGGGGGGGGGGGGTGTGTCGGGTCGATCGTTCCCAAACGATATGAGATTAACTTTGCACCAAATTTCGTAAAAAAATTTCCTTACATAACTCTGCCAGATAAACTTGTGTATGCATGCTTATGAAGATGCATACACAACTTGGCTGCATACGCGGGCTTCGTTCCTGTGTACACAAGTCTAGGTTGTATTTCCTTTAGTTAGTTAGTTAGTTGAGATAATGATAAGTTAGGATGTAAGTACATGTAGCTCATCTAACCTATGGCTTAATTCATAAAGCACATGTTGAATTAACTAACCAATTATCTTCGGCCATGTGGGCCAATGGCATTAAAGCTAGTCTCCTATATATGATTGTAATTCAATATTAGATATCAATGAAGAATAAACCAATTGCTTAGTGCATCTCTCTCTTTCTCTATGGAGGTCTAGGTCCCCTTGAAGTGGCCTACAACAACGAATATTCTAATTTACCATTCTTACTTGTCCATAATTCATATTCATATTCTAGCAAGTTCTTATCATAATCCAACTACTAGAGAGAGGTTCAATACATAAAAATGTGCTAGTGTACTGTGTGAGAGATCAGAAAAGATGATATAGGGTTTTGAAAACATGGAGACACTCTCTCTAGCTCAGTTTTTGGATGGAGGCATAAGTTGAGTATATACGTGTGTGTGTGTGTGTGAACTAGGGTTTTAAAGCTTTTTGGAGGGTTTTGGATGTTTCTAAGGGTCTGGGTGGTGCCCCCTCTAAGATTTAAGTACTGAGACCCTAAATATGGTTCTGGAAGTGAGGTTGCACACACAGTCTCGTGAGTGTGCGTACACAATCCCAAAGGTGTGTACATAGAACCTTAATTTTTACTGCATTGATAGTCTGACTTCAAACGTCCATAATTTACTCATTTTAAATCCAAATTAGGAAAAAATTGAATTCAATTAAAGTCCAAGATGTCTCCTTTCCAATTAAAAAATTATCATTCAAATATTCGTTGTGGTTCAAATGTTATGGTAAAAACAATGAGAAAAAAGTCATTTTTCAGCATTGTTTTCAAAGCGATTTGGAGTACTTTTAAGTTATGATTATCTTCGGACTATTGAGAACACTTCAATTACCCTTAATTGACATATTTCAAGCTCATCATTGGGACTAAGGATTAAAGATTATTAATGAGTACAAAATGAGGTACAGGGCATATCATTTTTGTAGTCTAAAAATACTTTAAATAATTTATTGACATGGCATCATTTCATTAGAGAACTAAACACACAAGGGCAAGCTTATGTGACACTTAATAGAAAATATGGATTGAAAGGTTGCTGGTGCAAACAGAATATAATTTTAGGGAGTAAAATCTAAATTTTGAAATAATTATAAAATTTCAAAGTGTAAAATTCAAAAACTCCTGAAATTTAGAGGTGCAAATTGCACTTTAGCCTTAAAATAATATAAAATAAATAGTGACACTCCTTTTAAATTTCAAAAGCTTTTGATAGTAGATATTATTCATTGTAGTATTTTGAAAATTTGACAAAAGAGTTTTACTTAGAGAAAATGTGTTGTGTTAATTATTGTAATACTTAGCATAATACAAGGAGGGAAAAAAAAGTAATAACAAAAAAAAAAAAAGCCGAAGGTCTTTGACAACATGGCCTTTTCCTTAGATCTCATATTTCTGGACAAAGCGGCATAATGTTATTTCTTTTTTTAAAATTTTTTTTTATGTGAAGACTACAACTTTATTAAGAAGAATATAAAACTTATTAACGGGTACAAAATGATGTGTTTACATGGGTGCAAAATGAGGTACTGGCCATATCATTTTTATAGCCTAAATTTTTTTTTAAAATAATTTACTGACGTGACATCATTTTATTGAATGAACTAAACACGTGATGCAAGCTTATGTGACACTTAACGGAAAATATGTATGGAGGAGGAGCTGCTAACGCAAACGAAATTTAACTTCAAAAAATAAAATCTATATTTTTAAATTTCAAGGTGTAAAAAAAAATATAAAAACTCAAATTTTAGAAGTGTAGTTTGTACTTTAACCTTAAAATAGTATTAAATAAATAGTGATACTCCTTTTAAATTTGTAAAAGTTTATTAATAGATATTATTCATTGTAGTATTTTGAAAATTTGACAATAGAGTTTTACTTAGAGCTAGCAAATGTGCTGTGTTAATTATTGTAATTATTAACATAATACAAGGAGGAAAAAAAAGTAATAAAAAAAATAAAGGCAAGGACTACTATAATATCATTAAAAAAAATAAAAGGTCTTTGACAACATAACTCACATTTTTTTTTTAAAAGTGGCATAATGTTATTTATTTATTTATTTTATGAAAAAAAATGCAACTTTATTAAGAAGAATATAAATTCAGTTCATCATGAGTCAAAGCTGACTTAATCATATCTAAATTTTCCTCTATCCAAGTTTCATATTCCTTGACATACTAATTCAAGAGGTGTGCTTGTTTATTGCCTTCTCTCTCAACATGTGAGATTTGCATAAATCGAAAACCGTAGCTTATGAGTTATGACATCCTTGAGATGATGTTATAGACAACTTGTGAATTCTTTTTTTTTTATGAAAGACTGTTGGGTTAAGATAGCTTGACCCCGGTTAATTAATTCAATTTACCCAAGTTGATTAATTAGGTTCAATTGCATGTAAATCGTAAAGGTACCAACAAATCACCAAATAAACTAAATGCAGTAGAAATTAAATTGACATGGTCATTTGTTGACAAATGTGAAAAACCTCTCACAAGGCAAAAATCCCACCGGGTGAATTTAAGATCACCACTCCCAAGAATCCACTAATCAACAATTAAGCGGTTGCAAGTATAAGGTATCTTACCACTACCCTATCATATTCTGAAATATCAACCTACAATTGAACCTTTACTCCAATATCCAATTGGACTTGATCTTGTAGTAGTTTTCTTTCATTTGTTGCACAAATCTCTAATTTGTGACTAACCATTTGCACGGATCCCAGTACGTGACTAACTTCAGCAACTTGAACAGATGTTGTTGGCTGCAAAATTCTTCACTTTATTAACAATGAAGATTAGGATGCATTTGGTTACAAAACTCTAAGATGTACAAACACAATAACTTCTTATAGAGAAAAAAAAATCTTTTGGTCTTTGTATCCGTATATGACAGCTCTTAAAATAAGCCTTATATATGTCTAGGGTTGTGAGAAAAGAAACCCTAAACAAATACATAAGTCTGGGGCCGAATTTTAGACCTGAAAATTCTGAAATTGTAATTCTCGATAGATGGAGGATGTGTCGAGCCATCTATCGAGTTTCATATTAAGTCTTGATAACAGTCATCTGTTGAGCTATCTGTCGAGACTTAATGAACAATTTTTCTTCACTTGTTTCTTGAACCAATATTCATGTCTTTTAATATGAACATTTGATATGCTTGAATAACATATTTCTTGATGTATTAAACCCAACTTAGATCTACCAATTACAAATAAAATACATTTTGTCAAAAGACTAGTTAATTAAATAAAATATAACCCTATGAGAGACAACTTTTGAATTCTAAATAAGAAGTGATTGCGAGAAAAATATAAGAGTATATGTTAGGAAAGACCTCTAAGAGAAAAATAAGAACCACAACCAATTCAATGAACTAACGAATTAGCAATGAACCTTGGATCACACGCTATTAGCCTAGTGGCAATGAACTAACGTATAAAGGCAGTTGTTACTAAAATGCACTACATTTTAACACCGATCTCAACACTGAACACACACCAACAAGGCATCAATTGCATAAAGTAGTGATTGGTGAAATATCCCGAGTCCCAGAGTCTCAGACTTCACAGTTCACACGCTCATATATGGTCCCACCATTTAAGATTCAATGCTTCAAATACATATTTTCGTATTATTTGGCTGCATCGAAACCTCCTAGCATGCACGCGCCCGTATGCTGCTTGTTCATGAATCACGCATCACTTCTCTCTCCTACTCATTCCGAGAATCGATCTTATCCTGTTATCCTTAGAAAGGGTCGCAGCCCTGTAGTCCCGCGTCGACAAAACGTTGGCAATGGGGGAAACGCAAAAGGAATAATTCCATTTTTTTAACTACATATTTGGACTTTATTTTTGACAACATATTTTAATTTAGTTCTTAACTTTTTAATTATGTCAATTTAGCCTTTAATATTTTATTTTCTAGTCAATTTAGCTTATATTGCTATCTATTTGATAAAAATTACTAACATGACTAATGACCAAAATATAAAATTAATTTTCGTTGATGTGACAATAAACTAATTTTATATTTTGGCTGTTAGTTATATCAGAAATTTTCATCCAAAAAATAGTGACAGAAACTAAATTAACACAGCACTGAAAGATTAGGGATCGAATTGACACAATTAAAATGTTATGGACCAAATTAAAATATTGTATGAAGGATAATGACGAAATATGTAGTTTACCTTCTTTTTTATTATTATTAAAATGTAGAACTTTAGAAGGCATTACTTGTATTTTTTGAAGAGTTTATCCTTATTGGTTCAATGGTTTAAAAAATAAATTAATGAAAATATAACCATATTTTAAAAATAAAATTTAAAAAATTATACATTATTTTTGGGTTTCAATTAGCTCATAAAGTCTTTTTGTCACTAAATAAGGAATCTAAGTCGAAATTCTACCTATACCTAATAAATTAATTGATTAATTAGCCAAGTTTATTAATTAATCAAATTAACATGCAAACGCGTGGTAGCACAAACAAATCACCAATAAACTAAGTATGTAGCGGAAAATAAATTGACACGGTGATTTGTTTACGAATGGGAAAAACTAACACGACAAAAACCCCACCAAGTGATTTTAAGGTTACCACTCTCGAGAATCCATTATTATCATAACAAGCGGTTACAAGTAAAGGAATCCCAGTACCTTATACCAACCTACAGTTGAACCCTTACTCCAATACCCAATTGGACTTGTTCTATAGTGACAATCTCTCCTTATAATGCACGGCTCCCAGTATGTGACTACTAATTGCACAGATCCTAGTACGCGACTTCAATCACCAACTAGAAAAGGTTGTTAGCTGCAAAGTTCTTTAGTTCATCCAGACGATGAAGATCGAGAAGCTACTTGGTTACAAAACCCTACGGTGCATAAACACAGCAGCTTCTTCACAAGAAAGATGAACTAGGGCAAATTTTGTCTCCGGTCACAATTTGCTTGAATAAATTTTACTCAACACTTGTACAACTTGTGTCACCTTTGACAGCCCTTAAAATAATCCTTTTATATATTTAGAGTTGTGAAAAAAGAAAGCCCAAATATACAATCACGGATTAGAGTCAAAACATTCCTGAAAAACAGAACTTCATAAACCTCGACAGATGCCTATCTGTCAAGCTGCTGCCGAGCCACGGGCTTGAACAGTTCTACAGGTCTCGATAGATGCTAGCTGTTGAGTTTTAATGACAAACACTTTTCAGACTTGAATCTTGGACAGACTTGCATGGTTTTAACACTTGATCTTGAAATAAAGTTTCTTGAAGTATTAAACACATCCTAAATCTACCCAAATATAAGTAAAGTGAGTTTTGTCAAAGAATTAGCCAATTACATAAAATAGTGACATATGTTCTTAATAAGTGAATCACATATGTCCTAACAATATTTTTTTAAAAAAAATTTATCACCGCGCATCCTTGATATGGTGGTCACTCTACAAGTATAAATGCTTGTGAAGTGTGATGGGTAAGAACTGGGGTTCAAGTCTCCGAGTGGGAGCTTCACATACATATATACTTAAATTAAATTAGAGTAGAATTTCTATCTTGTTCAATAGAATAAAATGGAAAAAAAAAATTATAACAAACAATATGAAACTAAAGTCAGTTACATCTTCATAATTTCACTATTTTTTTCTTTTTTTTATTATTTAATATTTGTGGCACAAAAATTGTTGTTACAAAAAGATGAGCAATATAAATATAGATATACTTTAGTCAATGCGAATCTCCCTCTTTTGAATCCAAAAAAGTCAGCACAACTGTTCGTTAAATATTTTGGATTAATACTATTTTTCTTTTTTCTTTTTTTTCATGGACAATGTCAAAGATAAAAATTATTTTACAATTTTTTTTTAATAAAAAATTAATGTGGTGAGTAATTATTGGTAAGTAAAAAAGTGATGTTAGTGATAGAACCAGATGAGAACCAATAATAACTGGCCATAGCAACAATTTATAAAAATGTTATAAAATAATTTTTGCATGTAACATTACTCTTTTTTCATACATAAGAAACTTCACTTAGGTTTTGTTGTAGAGAAACCATATTATACTAACTAGAATTAAAAAAAAAATAAATAAATAAATAAAGAGGTTAGGAACTTTACAACTCAATTTATTAGCATCTTTTGGTATTTTTAATATAGATATTTAGGGTTCAAATCACTTTATTTTACTGTACAATGAATTTACAAATTAAGCAAAACTAAGTTTTTTTATTTTATTTTGGAGAGTGAGGGTTAAGGTCCTTATGGCGTATTGGTTTTTTTATTAGAGTTTGAGTTATACAGATTACATACAGTTAAAAAATATCTAAAGAGAGAGATTTAGAATTCAAATCTCCCCTCTTCTATATCTGTCAAACTATTTCCCAAAAATAAAGAAGGAAAAGCTAGCTAATTGAGCTTCCTTAACTTGAAGCCGTTACTTACTAGTGATAGTTAAAAGGTAGGCCATGTGTCATAATAGGACAATTGTTAGTGCAAATAAATAAAGGTCACGCGGGTTTAACACAAAAACCGGGCACCACGCACGTCCCACGGTTTCATCGTTTGGCATCTAGCTGGCTTATTCGACTTCCTCACATCACTTCTCTAAACTAACTTCCATTATATATATTCAGCCACTCTTTCCTTTTTCTCTCAGCCTCGATTTTTATCATCTCTTCTTCTACACACTTACAAAAACTCAATTTCTGCCACTCTTGAATATACAATATACTCACTTTTGTGTCTTGCTTTTGAATATAGATACAAAGATTACAATGTTTAACGATTACGAGCAGCAATCATCGTCAACGGCTTCTATTAAGCATAAGGTGAAGACTTCGATGTGCTGTTTCTCGCCTTCGGTTCATGATCATCAGCAGTTGAAAAGCGAGGACAATCCACGGACGACGTCGCCAAGGTCACCGTACACGTGGCTGAAATCGACGGCCAATGAACTGCCGGAGATACGCTTCAGGTGCATGAACTTGATCTCGAGGATCGGTGAGACCCGTAGGAACCACCACATGCGGTGGCACTCCGCTGATTTCAGCTACGACCCTTCGAGTTATGCTCTCAATTTCCAGGACGACACCCGTGTCGACGACGAGTGTCACCTCAACTTCTTGGACAGGTTGGCCGCGTCGCCGCCTCAGCCGGCGGATTCCGCTAAGTGTGAGCCACGGCGGAGGGAGATCGTTGCGTTTAGCTAAGGAAAAAAGAAGTGATCTTTTCAGTTTTCGTCCTCGTTTGGTTTTTATGTAATGTACAAAGGTTTTGTGATGATCAAGTATACATATTGATGTTGTGTGAAGTTGTACTTTTGTATGATTTTATGTATTTTTAGTATTTTGGTTTTGATTGATTTCTATAGATATGAATTATGCTTAACAAAAAAGTTAATCATAATTATCAAAAACTTACTTGGTGTTTACAACAATGTGCCTGAATTTATATAAAAAAGTAAAATTGAAGTTATGGATATACAGCTTGTGCACTGTCTTTCGGCACCAACATGCTGCAAAAACAAAAGTATTACCCTTAGAAACTAAGGTATCTTTCCTGGAAGATGCTTCTCTATAGGGCCAAATCCACAAATTCCATAACATTTTGAGGAAGAAGCTTTGGCTTGGTTGAAAGGAAAAGAACAATAAAGAAAGTTGGAGGGGTTGGTGTACGTCCACTTGTTTGAGTATAAGGCCATAAACTCAAGCTAGAGAAATCCATTTAATAAAAAAGAAGATGCTAAAACTAGGAAAATAGTTTTTGCTATAAGCAGGACTGCAAGAGTGTGATCGGACGGTTGACAATTATTATTGATTGTCAATTTCAAGTCCAAATTAAAAAAGTAAAGGTAAACGAATACGCATTAGCTGATGAAACTGACAGGTGCACACGGAAGTTGTATTGTATTTATTTTTTAGGTATTATATGTATTATTAAATCTGAAAATTTGAAGACCGTGCCGCTTTCATCCAAAACTTCTGAGGGTCCACTTATTTTCTCAAAACTTGTTTTATTTATTTTGTATGGAAAAGGTTTATGTCGTATTTGTTTAGATATTTTTTTTATAAAAAATTTATAATAAAAGAAAAAAATAATTAATTTTTTTTGACGATTTTTAATATTTTTTATAAAATTTGTATTAAAATTTTCTTAAAATAATTTATTAATAATTGTCTGAAAGGTACAGTTAACATAACTCATTTTTTATAAATGAATTCCTAGCTTTTACACGTTTCCGATTTACCAAGGCATGACTTGTTGCTACTTGCTACTTGCTAATAAAGTAATGAGAAAAGAGACAATATGCCCGAAGCTAAAGTGATTCCTTTGACCTCTATCTTAAATAGTAAATTCGTAATTGATATTCAAGTCTATTGTAGTATATCCTAATCTTACTAGTAATATAACTAATCCTACTAAGGTCAGTGTACTAGTATTTTAATGTAGAATTTAACTTCAATAAGAATTGCTTGTAAATCTACTCTTTACATTCTCTAATAAAACAATGACATATCAACTTTTTTTCAAATAAGAGATTAGAGAATACCACACACAATCACAACCCATTAAAAATATATATACACCTAACATTGAGTGTTTAAAAAAATAGAAAAGAACAACAACAACCTGTTGAAACCCCAATGTTGTAAAAATCATTAGAAAACTCACCGAAGTCGCCTTCAAGTCGGAGAAATCGTTGTGAATGCTCTAAAGCTTCAAGTTTGTGATTACATGTATTGGTGCCGAAATCAATTTACAGTAGCTCTAAGAAGAGATGATTGTAAGAGTTCTAGAAAGTTTATGCAATAACATTAATAGAAATAACAAAAAGTAAAAGGATTTAATTTCATATATACCAAAGATTACATTTGGTGTAACATTAAGCTATGATTTTTTATGCACAATTTTAAAAATAAAAACTTAAAATTTAAACATTTAATTGATGGCATAGTTATTGATATCATATATTTTGAAATTTTGTAATCATGTAAAATATAAGAATAAAATTTATGGTAAATTTTTTAAAATTTGCATCCCATTAAAAAAAAAAAAGTGATATAATATAATTTAAATCTACACTATTAAAAAAAGAAAAAAAAGAAAAAAAAAAAGAGTGAGTTATCATCATTTTTGTCATGAATGAATATCATAAATCAATACAGTAAGGAAATTAAATGCGCATATAACTTTTTTAAAAATAAAAAATAAATATTGAAACAATTTCTCACTGTAGAATGAATATCATACCATTTTTCATCTAAAATACGTCAAGTAATTAAGTTTGATCGAATACAGGCAGTTCAATTAATCGAGGGTATGCCTTAACTGATGTGAATTGAAAGGCTAATCATTGCATTGGTTGAGAGGTATGTGTCAACGGATATGGACATTGCCAAGCTGGTTGGTTAGGGACGCGACAACTGGTCCCTTTAACTAGTCCAACACTCCAACTTGCTTAGTGTTTAATTTGTGTACAAAACTTAAAGTCTCATAAAGTTTTTGTTAAGTAGGTTACCTATAAAGGCAATGGCTAATGGGACCGACAAACTCTCCTGCCTAGACGACCTCATCAAACACATTCGGCCACCTTGCCATGACATGGACGAGGGCAGGCGAGTCATTAATAAGAAATTTCAATGCCTCGAACAATTACCAATTAGTTGTCAAACCGTTTGAAGCTCATCAAAACTCGCATTAATAAGCCCTAAAGCGTTACAAAAAAAGCACTAAAGCCACAATTAAGGCCCCAACGGCTAGAAACTATGAAGCTATATATACATGCTCATCAGAACTAGACAAGGTATATACACACACCCAAATTACACTAACATAGGTAACTCTGATATTCTGAGCTTTCTTATTTCCTCAAAAGTTTCTGTATACTGACTTTACCATCGGAGGTGTTGTGGCAGGCACCACACCGGTGACCACCTGAACAAAGCATTACACCACACTATCAAAGGTGTTGTGGCAGGCACTATACCGGTGACCACCTGAAGAAAGCATTACACCACACTTGCAAGTGCAGTTACGAGGATTCCACTCCATCTGGACGAACTCACAGTACTGACGATTTTCGCATCATCAGTTTGGCGTCATCTGTAGGGAAGACATTTTCGCACTTAGGGTCGAAAGCGTAGTTCCAGTCAATTCCCAAATTCAGATGGAGTTCAACCAAGATTCTGCAGCATTAGCCCTGCAAATCCAGACACTTACGACTAGTATGGAAGAACTTACCAGACAGAATCAAGAGATGAGGTTTTGCGGCTTCAGCAAGAGGAAAATCGGTCCAGGACCAATTAGGAAGACGATGGAGATAGTCAGAGAAGAAGTGACCGTCGAAGACCAGCCACTCCAGAAGGACCAAGCTCGGATCTTCTCTGGGAAATGAGAAAGGAGATAGACGAGCTAAGGAACGCCATAAAGGGGAAAATGGACCGAAGCCTAGATAGAATGGTCAGGACGACGGATTCACCCTTCACGGCAGCAGTCCTGGAATGCCCAGTACCGTCAAAATTTCTCCTACCTCAGCGTGAACCATTCGATGGATTGAAAGACCCCCTGGATCACCTCAACATTTTCAAGACGACTCTAGGCCTTCAACAGCCTCCTGACGAAATATTGTGCCGCTCTTTCCCCACCACTCTCAAAGGATCTGCAAGGGAGTGGTTCATGAAGTTACCAACATCGTCCATCGATAGCTTCGAGCAGTTGGGCAATTCCTTTTTACGCCACTTCGTCGGGGGACAGCACCCGAGGAGGCCAGCAGACCACTTACTTACCATTAGACAAGGAGAAAAAGAGACCCTAAGATCGCACGTGAAGCGTTTCACTAGAGAAACTTTAGAGGTCGACGAAGCTAATGACAAGATGCAACTAACAACCTTTAAAGTTGGATTGAAATCCAGGGAATTCGTGGTCTTACTCACGAAGAATCCCTCAAAAACGATGGCAGAGATGCTCCTGAAAGCGCAGAAGTACATGAACGCTGAAGACGCCTTAGCAGCTATAAAAGACGTAGAGAAGTCCAATGAAAAGGGAAGGAAGGAAGACGATCAGAGAGGACGAAAAAGGGAGCATCCAGATCATCAGAATAGCGACGGGGGTAAATGGAAAGAAGATAAAGCTTCTCGGACGGTAAAATTCACTCCCTTAGTTATGCCTGTTGACAAAATTTTGGTGTAGATTAAAGATGAGCACTACCTCAAATGGCCAAGGCCATTACATTCATCACCCAATGTACGCGACAAGAAGAAATATTGCCGTTTCCATAAGCATCACGGCCACTACACAGAAGATTGCAGGAACCTGAAGGAATAGATAAAGGAACTCATACGAAAAGGGAAATTGTAGAGGTTTATAAAGAAGGGAGAACTCAGTAGGTCCAGGGATGATAACAAGGACAAGCGCGAAGCCTCACCAAGGGACAAAGACCACACGTCTTAACGTCCGCCAAGTATGATCAGGGAGATAAAGACGATCACAGGTGGGCCATCCACAGGTGGGTCGTTCAGATCCCTCAAGAGATCATATCAGAGGTAGGTGAACAGCATCCACAGGATACCACCCTTGAAGCAAAGACGAACGGACATGGACATGTTTTTCTTGGAAGAAGACGCCAGAGGAGTAAAGCAGCCTCATGACGACCCCTTGGTCATAATGCTCACGATGGAAGGGTACAATACCAAGAGAATCCTCGTGGATAATGGCAGCTCTGTAGACATCATCTATCTCTTCGCTTTTCAACAGCTAAAGTTAGATCTAGGAAGGTTGCACCCTTTTGAATCCCCTCTCGTCAGCTTCAGTAGGGACAGGGTGTATCCCAAAGGCATAGTGATGTTGACGGTCACAGTGGGGTCTTATTCGTGACAATTGACTCGTCAGTTGGACTTCCTAGTGGTAGATTGTCCCTCTTCATACAATGTGATCATTGAGAGGCCCACACTCAATCGTTGGAAGGCAGCCACGTCCACCTATTGCTTGAAGGTAAAATTTCCAACGGAAAATAGTGTAGGTGAAGTAAAAGGAGATCAAGTACTAGCTAGGGAGTGCTACTAAGCAGTATTGGCTGTAAAGGAAAACCATACGTGGATATCGAGGAGAAAGAAGAAGAGAAGGTGGAAGCCCTAGAAACCGTGGAGCTGGTAGACGAAGAGCCAACAAAGACTATAAGAGTAGGGACGACCATGAGTACAGACATGAAAAAAAAACTAGTCCAATTCCTTAAGGAAAACCTGGACATCTTTCCCTGGAGTCACGAGGACATGCCAGGCATATCCACAGAGATCATCCAACACAAGCTAGACGTTGACCCCATGAAAAAGCCCTTCCAGCAGAGACGACGAGTGTTTGCTCCAGAACAAAACCAAGCGATCATGGATGAAGTAAATAAACTACTAGCAACGGGCTTCATCCGCGAGGTCTATTACCCGGATTGGCTGGCCAATGTCGTCCTTGTAAAGAAGGCAAATGGGAAATGGAGGATGTGTGTGGACTTCACAAACTTGAACAAGGCCTTCCCAAAGGACAGCTTCCCCCTGTCGAGGATAGACCAGTTAGTGGATTCCACAGTAGGACACAAGCTCCTGACTTTTATGGATGCATTCTCGGGGTACAACCAGATAAAAATGGCGAAAGAAGACTAGGAGAAAACTGCCTTCATCACAAGCCAAGGGCTCTACTGCTACAAAGTGATGCCCTTCAGGCTGAAAAATGCAGGAGCAACCTACCAGAGATTGGTAAACAAGATGTTCAGTAAACAGATCGGGAGGAACATGGAAGTGTACGTGGATGATATGCTCGTCAAGAGTAAAGAAGAGTCTGCTCACCTGGACGACCTCCGAGAGACATTCACAACTCTCAGACAATATCAGATGAAGTTAAACCCTAGCAAGTGCGCCTTTGGGGTCGAAGAGGCCAGGAAGGTCAGGAAGAGGATCACAATCCAGAGCAAAAGCAGCTGGATGATCTCAATCCTGTCCTTCCTTTAGGACAGACGGCTTCCACAGGACGTTGAAGAGGCCAGGAAGGTCAGGAAGAGGACAGTAAGGTTCACGATCTTAAATGACACCCTATACAAAAGAGGCTTCTCCATGCCTTACCTGAAGTGCGTCAACGAGGAGGAAGCCAAATATGTTTTGGAGGAGATCCATGAAGGAATTTGCGGAGATCATGTAGGCCCAAGATCCCTGATTAGCAAAGTTATCCGAATGGGTTACTTTTGGCCTACCTTGCAGAAGGATGCAAAGGAGTTCGTCAAGAAGTGCGACAAATGCCAAAGGTTTGGGAATATCCAACGCATCCCATCTGAGAAACTGACAATAATAGCCTCCCCACGGTCGTTTGCCCAGTGGGGACTTGACATCCTTGGCCCGTTATCCCAAGGTAAAAGGCAGGTAAAATTTTTACTAGTGGCCATTTATTATTTCACAAAATGGGTTGAAGCAGAAGCACTATCAGCCATAACGGTGGCGAAGGTCCAGAACTTAGTGTGGAAGAATATAGTTTGCCGATTCGAGATACCACGGACGATCATATCGGACAACAGGTGATAGTTTAACAGTTAAGGTTTCAAGGACTTCTGCTCAAGGTTAGGAATCAAGAACCAATTCTCATCACCTGGTCACTCCCAAGCTAACGGCCAGACAGAAGTGACGAACCGGACCCTGCTCAAGATCATCAAGGCTCGGTTAGACGAAGCAAAGGGCGCATGGCCAGAAGAGTTGCCCAACGTTTTGTGGGCGTACAGGACTACAGTGAGAACCCCGACAGGAGAGATCCCCTTCAATCTCACCTATGGCATCGAAGCAGTAATCCCAGTCGAAGTAGGAATCACCAGCTTAAGATGAGAAGTCTTCCACGAAGGCAGCAATGTCGATCAACTAAGAGTTAACCTGGATTGCTTGGACGAATCTAGAGAAGGAGCATCCCGCAGGATGGCGGAGTACCAGCAAAAGATGTCCAAGTACTATAACAAGAGGGTGAAACTCAGACGACTTAACATAGGAGATCTCGTCCTGCGTAAAGTCACACCTGCTACCAAGGACCCAACCCAGGGGAAGCTTGGCCCAACCTGGGAAGGACCCTACAAAGTCACCCATTATTCCAGGCAAGACAGCTATCACCTGGAAACGTTGGACGGGAGGAGACTATCACGACCATGGAATATCGAGCATTTGAAGCAATACCATCAATAAATGTAATGGACGATTGTATTCATGTTTGAAATAAAGCAATAAAAGAATTATTCAGCCAACGTATTTCTTGTAAAGCTAAAAAAATTGTTTTGGCAAATTGGCTAAGTAACAAGATTCTGCCTAGATAGATGTAAGTTACTGACGAAGCCAAAAATGACAAGATCCTTTCAATAGGTGTAAGTCACAAAAAATTGGCTAAGTAACAGGATTCAGCATAGACGGATGTAAGTTACTAACGAAGCCAAAAAATGACAAGATCCCTTCAATGGGTGTAAGTAAAAAAAAATTGGCTAAGTAACAAGATTCCGCCTAGACAGATGTAAGTTACTGACGAAGCTAAAAATGAAAAGATCCCTTCAATGGGTGTGAGTTCCAAAAAATTGGATAAGTAACAAGATTCCGCCTAGACGGATGTAAGTTACTGACGCATAAGAGATAAGTCACAAAACAAATTGACCAAGGAAAATCCGCCTAGACGAAAACAAACTACTGACGAATGCAGATCATTTCCTAATCAAACAAACCCCCGAACTAAGGGCAGACAAACAACGAAGCAGACAAAGATCACATACAGTCAAAAAGTATCATGCACGACAATGTAGGAAAGTAAACAGGTAAACACAGAATAGTCAATAGAATTAAAAGCCCAAAAACATCAGGCAACCAGCATTGTTCTAACGTTAGAATTAAAAGCCCAAAAACACCAGGCAAGAGACATTGTTCTTAAATTAGAATAAAAGTACTGTTCTGAAAGTAGAATCAAAAGGCCCAAAAAACACACTGGGCACCCAAAAAAAGAAGAAGAAGTAGGCAAACATGAAACAGGAACAGGAGCAGGTTCAAGCGGCGGCTGCGTCATCACCAGCAGGAGGAGGCAGAGGAGCATCTCCAGGAACATCACCAGCAAGAGTGGCAGTAGTAGATTGAGAGGCTTCGTCCGCCGCCATCTCCTAGTCTACCTCTTCCAGGTCCAAATTCTCCATGTCCATTCTAGAAGGATGCTTGACTAAGTATCGACGAAGGAGCTCAAAGCCCTTGTAGTACCAACTGAAGAGCATAATGTTGTACTCCTCAATTTGCTGGAAAGCCTCAACGGCCTTGGCAGCAACGGTCTTTATCTTCTCCTTCGCGGCCTGGAGTTGCTCATCCTTCTCCAGAGTCAGCTGCCTCTCAGCTCTGAGGTCGTCCCCCAAGACCTTGACCTTCTCCTTGACAGTATTGGCCTCGTCCATGGCAGAAATGAGATCCTTCTTCAGTTTAGAATTCTCTGCCTCCAAAGCCTCCACCCTGGACACCGCCGACGCGACCTTTGCTTCATGGGTAAGGTACTCCGAAGTAATATGAAGACTCTCCCCCAGCACCTGAAAAGAGGATCCAACCCTTAGAACAATGCAAAAAGAAGAAAAAGAAAAGGGTGAAATTGCACAAGTACACTACTTGGACGAGTTTGTGGATATGACGACCCACAACCTCGTTAGAGGACATGCCAGATAAGACCCTCAGCTCCTCAGCAGTGAAAGCCTCTTGTGCCCTCGCCAGCGTCGTCCCAAACACTGGATGAATGGGAATCAGCCTTATCTTTCCCCTTGTCGGCCATGCGTTGCTTCTTCCGAAGGGGAGTAATCTCTTCAACCGAAGTAGCTGGAGTGACGGAGACCCCTTCTCCACGACGCGCACCGTCCTCTTCCCAAGATTGGAAAGGGGCTCATTCTTCTTAGCCTTCATTTTTGCATACATCCCTTGGTTAAATTTCGTCGTCATCTCTGTAAAAGGAAAACACTTGTAAAAAAAATAAAAAATAAAAAGGGAAAAAGAGAGGGAAAGGAAAAAATAATGATGAGCCAAATAAGTACTTACTCTTCTTCTCCTTAATCTTTATGGTGCGCAGGACGTAGGTGGAGGGCTCCGGACCAAGGCAGTGCAGAGCTAAGGTACGGGGATCGACCAGATCGTCGAAGTCGTCAATCGTTTTTGCGTACTCAATAGCCACCTCAACACATTGCCTATACCTGCTCTTGAGTTTTGGCCGTCTCTTAACTGCACAAGAGAACAAACAGGAGAATTAGTGTCGATAGAATGTATATAAAAGAATGAAGGACTAGTAGAAAAGACGACGCACCTAGACTCGGGGTTCTCCACCAACGGAGCAACCTAAGGAGATCACCCCAAACTTCGTCAGAAGGAGTCTCCCACTCATCCCCAGACACAAAAAAGAATTGGGATTTCCAATATCTGAATGACGAGGGCAGATCCCTGACGATCCTAGCCTTCCTCACCCAAGGCACTAGTTTGTAGTACCTATATTCCTTGGACTCCTTTAAACGATACAAGTAAGTAAACTCGTCCACCTTGATTATATCTCCTTCAGTGGCAGCCAGCCATATCTCCATACAGCTGATCACTATCCTCCACAAGTTTGGCATAAGTTGTCCGAGAGCAATGTTGAAATGACCTAAAAGCTCCATGATGAAGGGGTGGACGGGGAATCTAAGCCCGCACAGGAAAGCAGCCTCGCAGAAGCACACCTCCCCGGGCGAAAAGTGACAAGCTCATACCTCCTCGTGAGGAAAACGAACCTTAACCCTATCGGGAAATTGAAACCTATCCCTAAACCTGGAAAGCGTTTCAGCGTCCAAGCCACAAACCTCCCCAAGGGCGTGGAAAGCCCTAATTTCCTGTGGGACAGAAGCCGTGGTGTCCTGCTCCACCTCCATAGGATCGTCGCTAGACGACAACCCCGTTTCGAGCTCACTAGATCTCACCTCCGACATCGCTCTTCACTCACCTACTAAATCCTCAAACCAATCAACTGACTGACGTAGTAAGGGGAACAAATCAGCCAACACTACACTTAGGCTATTACCCTAAAAAAACAAAGCCTTCAATTAAAGGGGAAAAGGAGCGGGAAACACCTAAAGAAGCCCCCAAACGCGCAAAAAGAAACAAAATAGAGGGGCAAACTATCCTAACTTCGGAGCTACTAACCATGGAACCCCGTAAAACAAGGGAAGAGGAACAAAATCCTAAAAACCTAAAACAGAAAAGGAAATCAGAAACCCGTACAATTTATCTATACTACAAAGAGCAAAAGAGGAGGGAAAAATGACATACCTCAAAGAAAGCAACCACAGAAAGGAAAGCTCAAGAAAATCACAGGACAGAACAGCTCAGAGAAGAAGAAGCATAGAGCAATAATGGCGAAAGAGTGAGAATAGTGAAAGGAAAAGAGAAAAGAAATGAAGTTTAAAAACTAGGCACAAAAAACTGAAAACCAGCGGGAAACTCATGAGTCACACAAGTGGGGCATTAACTCCACCGGTCAGAGCACGCCACGTGGCCACGTTGTGTAAGGCGCCGCCACTACGCATTAAATGCGAAACAAGATCCCAAGAGCCATGTCTGGGTAGAAAATCTTTCACCTTCTGGTGGTCGTCATAACATACAATGACGACCACAGAACCTGGAGGGGCAGCTGATGGGACCGACGAACTCTCTTGCCCAGAAGACCTCATCAAACACATTCAGCCACCTTGCCACGACATGGACGAGGGCAGGTAAGTCATTAATAAGAAGTTTCAATGCCTCGGACAATTACCAATTAGTTGTCAAACCGTTGGAAGCTCATCAAAACCCGCATTAATAAGTCTTGAAGCGTTACAGAAAGAGCATTAAAGCCACAATTAAGGCCCCAACGGCTAGAAACTATGAAACTATATATACACGCTCATCAGAACCAAACAAGGTACATGTACACACCCAAATTACACTAATATAGGTAACTCTGATATTCTAAGCTTTCTTATTTCCTCAAAAGCTTCTGTATACTAACTTTACCATCAGAGGTGTTATGGTAGGCACCACACCGGTGACCACCTGAAGAAAGCATTACACCACACTTGCAAGTGCAGTTACGAGGATTCCACTCCATCTGGACGAACTCACAGTACTGACGATTTTTGCATCATCAATGGCAATCCCATCCTAAGTTCAATTTCGCAGAAATAGGATTTTTTTTCTTTGTTTTTACCAAAGGTTAAATTGTGATTTTATGGCTTTTCCAAAACACACATTTTAACATCAATGTTTCCCCACAAAAAGAGTAAAATAACTAGCCCATAGAGACACCTAATCACGACATCATGTCCCTTGCTGTTTTCTCTTCCCCTTAATAGGTGTTTGTGGTTTCAATCAAACTAGTGATCAACTGCATAATACGATTCAAGAGCCTATCTATTACACACAAATCAACTTGAAACTTTTTGCAACTGATTTCATTTGTTTCATATCATACATGAAATGGTTCGAATTATTCTAACAACTATGTCTATATCAACAACAAAAAAATGGTTTAAGAGTTTAAGTGTCATTCTTTTCACATTTTATTTATATAATAATATATTAAAGTTGAAAATCAATAAAAAATTCTAATGACACTTCAATATTATACCAAATGTCAATAGATTTTAAATGCATTCCATTTTCGTAGTAAGTGAACTTCCAATCCGTGCTGACTCTAGGCCTAGGCTTAATTAAGGCCCCTATGCCCTAATATTTATAAAAGGGTCCCAATGCCTCCTATTAAAATTAGGGTCTGTTTGGATACCGTTTATTATTGAAAATTGAAAATATTGTAACAAAATAATTTTTAAATGTGTGAATAGGGCCGTGGGACCTAATTTTGAAGTTGTTTTTCTGAAAAAAAAAAAAAAAAAAAAAAAAGTACTTGCGGGTCCCATGAACAGTGCACGGGACCCACCATTGTTTTAGCTAAACATTGGAATGCACGGAATGTGCGTTCCAAACGCACACTAAGGGTCCGTTTGGATACCGCTTATTTTGCTGAAAACTGAAAACACTGTAGCAAAATAATTTTTAAATGTGTAAATAGTACCGTGGGACCCTTTTTTCTTTTTCTTTTTTCTGAATAAAGTGGTTGTGAGTCCCGTGAACAGTACATGAACAGTGCATAATGTCTCCTGAACAGTGTAATCCGCATGCATCAAAAAAAAAAAAAAAAAAAAAAAAGAAACGCCAGACGCAGATGCTGGCTTTTCATCCGTATCCAAACACCACCTAAATCGCCAAAATTGTACACAGCTTTGATTGAAACTTTGACCCAAAAATAGTAGGACGATAGGAATACAGTTTGAGTTAACGCACTCAACTAGAATTTTTAGCAACTGCATGATTTTTTTGATAAGTAGTCTTATCTTATCACCTCAAGAGATAAATATGAGTTGAGATAACTTTGAAACTAAAGAGATCTAATTCTAAAACCCCAACCCCAATTGCTCCACCCTCTATAAATAGAGAGGGATTCACAATCCTAAATGCATCAACTTGTAATTAGTTGGCACCAACAAGTACTCAAATTAAGGGTCTGATTAATAGGAAGATTTTTGTTTTTGTTTTCAAAACAATATAAAAACAATTTCAAAAAATTGAACTTTAAACTAGTTTTCAAATAATAATTTTTATATTTTACGTGTTTGGCTCCCACCTTTAAAAACAATTTTCAAAATACTAAAAATAAAAAATAATTGTTTGGGAGACAATTTCTATTTTTGAGATTTTTTTTTAAAATTTTTTTACAAAAAATAATGTGTAGAATCTGTAGATTACTTTTTTGTGTGGATAATGATAAGGCAATAGAGCTTATCATGTACTTTTTTTATTTATTTTTTTTATAATGATAAGTTTCAAATTTGAAGGGTGGGAATTTTTTTTTTTTTTTTTTTTTTTTTTTTTTGTGATAAAGATAAACTCTTTAATTTAAGAGATAAAAGAGTTTGAACAAGTATGTGAGATCCACTGTTTTCAATTTATTTACAACTATATCATTAAAAACATTTTATGTACCCTGAAAACAACCTAGGATACAGTTTTTTGAAAACTGCAATTAGAAAATATTAACCAAACAATAAATTCAAGTGTGGGACCCACTATTTTATGGATTGCAAAACAAAAAACTATATTTAAATACTCTTACCAAACAGGCCCTAAGGTTCAGGAAACTATTCCGCACTAGCCCAAAATGATTCCAAACACTCATCCTCTATAAAACACAAAACCCTAGTTTTTAGGATTATCAATCCATTCCCAGTCCTTCAACAATCAACAAGAAGAAGCAAATGCACAGTTAGCTCTTTAGGAACATGGAAGGAATCCATAGTCGAGCCAAAGAGAGAAGCAATTGTACATTCCAAAGCATAAGAGGATAAATTGCCAGTTTCATCATTATTAAAGGTGTACATGCTAGTATAACATCCTTAACTTATTTAAATTTATAGCGTAGTTTTAAATTTTATAGATTAAGATGGCTCATTTGATGATATGATTTAAAGTAGAATGAAGGTCACATATCATTTAAATTAAGGTTTTAACATTTTGATATGACTTTCATGATAAAATTATGATTTTTGATGGATAGCAATATCATGATACAAAATGATTAAACTGTTTCACATGATATTACGTAACATGCAACATGAATTGAAAAGAGAATGAAAAATATGATTTTTGATGCTTTGAATAATGATAAGCTCATTAAAAAAAAAAAATCAAATCAAATTTTCCATTGAATAACCGTATGAATGATTTCTTAGTTGTTCATTTTTTGTTCTATGACATGTTTGGATGAATTATATGATGCATACTATGAAATATTATTAATTCTTAAAAAATAGATTTAGGTTAGGCGAGGTGGGCATTTAACACCTTCTCCTCTCCATCTTCTTTTTTGATACAAGATAGAATTTCTACTCTAACCTAACCTAAGTGTATATGTGTGTGAAGCTCCTTCCTGGAGACTTGAACTCCGGCCCTTGCCTCCCATACCCCACAAGCATTTAACGCCTTCTCCTCTCCATCTTCTTAACTAAACTTTGTATTTTTCATTCTTTTCATTTATTTTTTTATTTAATTTTTGTTTTTTATGCCTTAAATAAACAAATGGCAACTCCAAAATGTAAAATTCTCGATTTAAGCGATTAGAATATCATCGGTTAAGTCTTCAGCCCAAGCCTACCTGGCTGACAACGTAATTTGTAACATTGGGCCTTTATCCATAGTTCAAAGCCCACATGTACTTTATAGCACGCCTTCAAGTCCAACGACTTGATGTTCCTAAAAAACTAGTAGGGATGACACCTGCGATCACAACAAGTCACTCCTATTACACCTACCAGCACAAAAGTTCACTCTCATATTGTCTTGAATAGGCAGAGGCTTGACTATTTATCCCATATGTTGGGATAGCGGAAGTTCCTATTCATATTTGTTATAATAAAATAGAAAGCAATAAAAGGTAAACGACACAAGATACATAATATTTTAGGGTACTTCGGCAACCTCTATGCCTACAGACATAGGCAACATCCACCAAAATATACTATCAATAATAATGATTACTACCACATTCATAAAGTTTTACTAACTCTCATAAACAAAAACTAATCCAAAACTCCGTTATACTAAAAAATGTCCTCACACTAACATACTAGACAAAATTTAGTCTCTAACTCTTTCATTAGAGTGGTCATTAGAAAAACTCTCTTGTGAGTGTGGTGTAGTGGTAGAAGCTCTTGAAAAGACTCATCACTTCTAATCAAATGCCAAGATATTATGGGTTTGAATTTTAGCATTGATCCATACTTCCTAATATGTAGAAATTGGTTTCTCAAAAAAAAAAAATATATATATAATATGTAGAAATTGTGGTAATGGGGTGAAGTAGTGGCATGTCCTACTGTGCACTAGCGATACCCATAGGCTAGGGGTGTCAAATGGGTGGGTTTGGAGTGGGCATAATTGGGTTGGGTATATAAAACTCATTTATCCATTAAAACTCATTTAATTAATTGCTTCTAACCCAAATCCAACCCAACCCAATTATTATGGGTAAACCCCAACCCACCCAATTACCCAATTATCAAAATTACCAAAATACCATTAAACCAAAAAACTTTCACTTCTACTTTTTCTTTCTCTCTCTCTGTTTGATTTCCCTCTCTAACTTTCCCGAGAAAATCCAACCTGCATTGATTGAGTCGGACTTCGCGAACTTGCCGGAACGGCCGGTGGAGCTAGTGGCGTAGCCATTGAAACCTGGTCCACCACGTTTCCGTTCAATGCGTAGTTGTTGAATTTGTCCTTGTGACCAGTGGAGTCTTGGCTATATCGGCGGAACGAGTCCACTGGCAAGTTCCGATCGCTGGAGTGGGTCTTGAACGAGTCAGCTCCGCCGAGCTGATCGGTGCCATAGTTGGTGAAGTTCTGGTCCGCGTACCCGGCAAAGTTCAAGTCTTTGTCGTGCTTCTCGAGACTCGGCGCTAAATCGGGGAAGCAGAGGAGGTTCGCGGGGGAGCAGAAGGCCGGGAAGTGAGTCGAAAGCAAGTTCTGGGCGGCGAGTTTGGAGAAACTCGCTGAGTCAACGGTGCTCAATGGGGATGCCTTGGATAACAAAAAACTCGGGTTGGACATGGTGTTTCGGATCTCTTTGTTCCATTTGACACCCCTATCTGTGAGAGCTAGAGAGAGAAAGAGAGAGAGCAAGAGAGAGAGAAGAGTGTTTGGATGCCGAGAAAATGAAGGAAAATGAAAACCCTGAAACTGAAACATTTGAGGGTTTTTATTTTTTATTTTTTTATGGGAAGGGCTGGGTGAATTTGGGTATATTGTTTTTGGGTTAAATGGGGCTCAATGGGTTTTTAGTTAAAACCCAATAATTATTGGGTCTAATTGGGTTGATGCCCATTTAACCCAACTAATAATTGGGTGGGTTTGGGTTCAATTATAATGGGTGGGTTTGGGCGGGCAAATGGTTTTGGGCTTATTTTGCCACCCCTACCATAGGCTTACCAAAAAGCCCATATGACAATGTACTATGAAAAAACAAAAAAAGGATATTTGTTTGGTTCAATTATAAAAGTTTTATCTTCTGATCATATCCACCAAAACTATACTACTGCTATATTTTTCTAGGACTATAAAATCTACTCTCTTTTTTTCTTCTTATCAACCAATAATATACCAATGATCACTAATTAATTAAAAATGTAATGTAAAAAATATTTTACAAAAATTATCAAAGTAATTAGTGGTATACTTTTTTTTTTTTTTTAGAAACAAACGTACACATATACAAGAGAGAGGGAAATGATTTTTAACACAAAAGCACACCATAAACGCTACTAAAAAACAATGGTAATTAGTGAGACACTTGATCATTCATAAAAAAATAAAATTAGTGAGA
This sequence comes from Notholithocarpus densiflorus, assembly GCA_030021035.2. NCBI lineage: Eukaryota > Viridiplantae > Streptophyta > Magnoliopsida > Fagales > Fagaceae > Notholithocarpus > Notholithocarpus densiflorus. The sequence continues at coordinate 29,286 of JARYZH020000841.1, forward strand.
CACTTGAAACTCTAAATTACGTACTATATAGCAAAAGTTAGGTTCTAGAAGCTATAGTTATACCAAATGACTTTCTTTGCCTTGAGACAAGTGTCAACACCTTCATTAGTTATTAAAATACTTTTCCGTAGATTGAACTCTATAACCAATAGCTTACTATATAAAAAATGATGGTGATCTAAAAATCAGACTATCTCCAGTTCGTCCATAGAGTCGTCCAGGACCAAGAAGGGTCCTCCAAGACCAGAAAGGTCCTCCAAGACTAGTCGTCCAAGACCATAAAGGTCGTCCAAGACCATAAAGGTCGTCCAAGATCAGAAGGGTCGTCCAAGACTTGAAAGGTCGTCCCAGACTCGAAAGGTCGTCCCAGACTCGAAGGGTCGTCCAAGACCCGAAGGGTTGTCAAAGACCAGAAAGGTCGTCCAAAACCCGAAGGGTTGTCCAAAACCAGTTGGCGCTGTCTGTGGAGAAGTTAAATTTGTATTTTGCAATTTATCTTTCTTAGACAAAAGGCTGTATGGTCCGGACAAGGTCAATGGCCACTAGTCTAGGCCACCAGGAGAGTGGGAACGCTTCCAGCCACCCCAACGCTCACCAGTCAGCACCTGTCATGCAACCGCCTTCCGTCCCACAAATACAGTCCATGGCAGTCGCCATGGCGTCAGAATTAAGAACTGACCCAGGAGATCAACCAAAGGAGGCAACGTTATGAATGGTGTGCGAAAGGGAAAGCTTAGAGTCAAGAAGTTAAAGAAGGAGAAAATGTTATTCCCCTTTCATATCTTCCATCAATAGTCATCCCCTACCTTCCAAGTTCAAGATGCCTTCCTTGGATTCGTATAATGGAACGCGCGACCCGTGTGATCACATTGCAACCTTTAAGGAGTTCCAAATGAGATAATGTGTAGGGCTTTCCCAACCACCCTTAAGAGGCCAGCATGAGTGTGGATTAGTAAAATACCTTCGAATACTGTTGGTTATTTCGAGGAGTTGAATAAGTTGTTCGTCAACAACTTTATTGGAGGATAAAGGCATAAACGCTCCTCGTCCAGCCTGTTGACTATAGAACAAGGAGAAAATGAGAGCTTGTAGTCCTTCATCACTTGCTTCAACAGGAAAGCCTTGATGGTAGACGAGATGGATGACAAGTTGCTATTGGTAGCCTTCCACAATGGAGTTAGTTCGGATGTATTCATCCATAAGCTTTATGATCAGAACCACAAACCATGGCTGAACTCGTCCATTCAGCCCAAAGCTTCATGAATGCAGAGGATGCAATCATTGCCAAGAAGAGGAAGAGAGCAGAGCGAATGGAAGCTGATCTGCCATGCTATCCTGACCAAGGCCCTTGTCCAAAGAAGGCCTGAATGGGAGAGAAGAAAAACAACAGGAAGGCAGGTTTGTCTTCAGGAAGGAGTCAACACTACACGCTCTTGAATATTCCACTTGATCAAGTGCTTATGCAAATCAAGGATGACCCATCCTTGAAGTGGTCAGAGAAGATGAAGGGAGATCCTAATAAATGCAATAAGAACAAGTATTGTTGCTTCCACAAGGACCACGGGCATGACACGGATGAGTGCTATGACTTAAAGTAGCAGATAGAGAACCTTATTAGGCAGGGAAAGTTGAGGAATTTTCTTGGACGAGATCATAAAGACGAAAAGTTGAAAGGAAAGGTAGAAGAACCATCACGGCCCCCACTTGGAGAAATAAGAGTTATTGTAGAAGGAACTTCAGTAGGGCAATCTTCCAAGTCAAGAAAGACATACTTGAAGGTAGTGCAGAATGTCCAACTCTCTAAACGACCACCAAGGACGAGGGGGCAGACGAGGAGAATGAAGAGCAACTTCATCTTAACCTCGATCTAATAAACAATGTAAGGATGGATGCAGAGCAGAGGATAGCAAGATAAAAAAAAAAATCTTATGGCTAGACAATATAATGCAATGGTGAAATCTAGGTGTTTCAACATTGGGGACCTCGTCCTAAAAAGGGTCTCTTTGGTAACTAGAAACCTAGCTCATGGAAAACTGGGGCCTAATTGGGAAGGACCCTACAGGGTTATCAATTGCAAACGACAAGGATCATACTACTTGGAAGCCCTGGATAGACGGAAGCTAGAGCACCCTTGGAATGTTGAACATCTAAGAAGATACTATCAGTGAAGGATCAGCCTGGACGAGCATCATCATGGACGAAGTTGGAGTTATGTGTTACTTCACTCATTTTTATTTATGTTTATTGCTAGTACTACATGTTTTTAATATTTTAATTCCCTAAAAAGTGCATTAGTTTCCAACTTTTGCGTTGTCTATGGACGAATTTGTGATGGACGAAGTCATGGACTTAGTCTGTTTGTATATAAGTATTTTTAATTCCCTAAAGGCACTAGCTTCTAAGCATGTGCCATGCTTGTGGATGATGTTTATGTTGTGTATATACAGTTTGGATTCGCAATGTATATAATGTTGTGTGAATTCCTAATTTTCATGTTTTTTTCATTCAAACTAATCCACAAAAAGGCTAAAAGTCCAAGACGAGTAAAATCTCTGGACGCAGGGATGTAACGTCTATAAGCTTTCCTTAAAATAAGGATAAAGCAAAGAAAAATAAACCTAAGGTATATTCGTCTAATCAATGGACGAGGTAAAACCTAAGGTGTATTCGTCTAACCAATGGACGAGGAAAAACGTGCACGTAAAAATATTCAAAATCCATGGATGAATTTGATCAGCCAAACAGTCCAATTTTTGGACGAGTAAATGCTGGCAACGTCTTGCCCAAAGACAAGTAAAGGACCGTCCAGCCTATGGACGAGGGATAATGCAAGCTATAAGTCAAATCTATAGACGAATAAAGCTAGCAAAAGAAATATCATTCATAGACGAGTTATACTTGTAAAATTTAAAGAATGGTAAAAGTGTTGAACATAAAAAATTATTCTAACATGGACGAGCTAAATGCCTTCATGAGTGGACAGACCACACTTAAAAACCATAAAAAACAACATGGACGATGTAAACAAAGGAAATTCGTTCATATAGTTAAAATGAGATAAAATGTCTTATAAGTGGACGGACCACACTTAAAACCATAGAAATAACATGGATGATGTAAACAAGGGAAAATTCGTTCATACATAAAGCATATAACATGTTCAACACCAAATGAAGAATGAAAATGGAAGTAAATATTCATTCATAAAACATAAAAAGGGTAGACGACCATCATCCAAAAACCCTTAAATTGTGCATGCCAATAAAGGCAGTTGTATCTGTTATCATACATCCATACATTTGGACGAGAAGATTGTACTTAGATAAAACTTAAAATAAGCCCAAAAAAAAAAAAAAGGGGCACCATGAACAATATATAAAAACAAAGTTAGATTGAAGATTACTTTGATAAACCACTAGGAGCATCCCCAGACTTTGGATCGTCCTTGGAAGGCTCAGTAAAGGCATCGTCCATGATATTTACATCCTCAGAGCTCGTCTGAAGTAAAGAACTCTCAGCAGTAGTTGGAACCTTGAAGACATTAAAGTCCATCTCAGGATAGGCTTCCTTAGCATCGGAGTGAAAGTCCTCGTAGCCAGTAGCATATTGCTCGTCCAGACGCCTAGTGAACTCGTCAGACGTTTTGAAGGCTTCGATTGCTTCGTCCATTGCTTTCTCTAAGGACAAGGATAACTCTTGGCATTTTCCTTCAAGGTGACCAACACGAGTCTCCTTAAGCTCCTCAACTTGATTCCCCAGCTCCTTCTCTACTGCCTGAAGACAAGTAAGCTCCTCGCCAAGCCTGATCCTCTCTCCCTTTTTCAGACGAAGCTTGTCCTCCAGGTCCTTGTTCTTTTTGGCCAGAACCTTAACATCGTCACTCAACTCCCTAGCCTACTAGGACGCAGCATAAAACTTTGCCATCGCCTGACATAGGGATGGACAAGGAAGAGTTAGAAATTTTCTCTTTAAAAAAAAAAAAAAAAAAAAAAAATCAACAAAGAAAATGCATGGCCTTCGTCCAACACCAAGATAAGAGGAGCCTCAACAAGAGTTAAAGGATGAGTCTTGCGAGGAGGTCTACCAACAAAAGGATGAAGAGTTTCAGTCTGGATAGCTGAAGGAGGAACTTCAGAAGAGACCAAGTTCACAGCCAGTTCGTCTAGGTATGCCGTTACATCTTTGGATTTGGGGGCCTTGTACGAGGGGTCTTAGAAGGGGCCTTGTCAGTTTTGACCTTCTTCAGATGTCGACGACTAGGAAGGCTTCCAAGGTCCACATCTCTGGAGATACCCTTCCTCTTCCCAGTATGAGGTTGGATAGTAGGGCTTTGGACGACCAAAGAAACTGATTTGTCCTAGAGGACTTGGACTTCCTCCTCCTTAGTCCCACTGGCAACATTCTTACCCTTGTTCTCCTTCATGGTGTTTAGCCCTATACTGGAGAAAGCATGAAGAATTAGATGACTAAAAAAAATATATATATTGAAAGTTGACTCTTACTTCGATGAGTAGTCTCCTCGTGAATGAGATTCTCTTTAGTGGGCTCAAGACAACGCAACATTGCCAAATTATGGAAGGACCTATCAGGATAATTGCAAGCTCTTTCTATAGTCATCTAAGTGTGGACGAGTAATAGCTGCATGGATGAGAAGAATTGTTAGACGAGGGAAAGAGCAAATGAAAAGACGAAGTAAACTTCAAAGAAAATATACCCTCAGGATGAAGATGACCTAGAGCACTGGTAAAAGGAGGGAAGGGAGTTCTATTTACATCAATTGGGTCCCCAGCCCAATTTCCAAAGACGAAGAAAAATTCCGTCTTCCGTAACCTATTAAAAGAACTACGACCCCTAATCAACTATAGATGACATTCTCCTCCTCGTCTTGAGAAGGAGTCTTGGACGATTCAGCCTTCTTTGACGAGCTAGCTCTAGAACTAGAAGTTGCCCTCCGCCTCATCTCTTCCTTGAAGACCTCCGAAGGAACTCCAGGAACCCCAGACGAATAATGCTTGTCTTGGTAACTAAAGCTACTACTACTACTTTCGGTGCTACCACTACTACCATTGGACTCGTCCTGATACTCGTCTCTCTCACAGTACTACCACTAGACGAAGACATGATAGGAAAATACAGAATTTTCTAAGGCAACCCTAAGGACGAAGAAAAAGAAGAAGTACCTGATGAAAGCTTAAGGACGAGGATGACTAGACGAGGCTCCCGGACGAGATGGCAGAGGAAAATATCAGAAAAATGAGAGGGCAAGAGAGAGATTGTACCTATTTATAGGCTCTAAGTCAGCGGGTTGATGTGAACTAACCAGAAGCTGACACGTGGCAATCTCTTCGATAAACAAATCGACATAATAGGTTGACCAATAAGATCATGACACGTAGCACAATCTGAGACATCGAAATCCGACCACAACAGTGACACCACGTGTCATGCCAATTGACCAATGAAACATCGACATGTGCCAAAAATGAACAGTGAACAAGAATTTTGCTACAATGACCAAGACGACTCGTGGACAAAGGGGGCAACTGATGGTGATCTAAAAATCAAACCAGAAAGGTCGTCCAAGACCAAGAAGGGTCGTCCAAGACCATAAAGGTCGTCCAAGACCAGAAGGGTCGTCCAAGACTCGAAAGGTCATCCCAAACTCGAAAGGTCGTCCCAGACTCGAAGGGTCGTCCAAGACCAGAAGGGTCGTCTAAGACCAGAAGGGTCATCCAAGACCAGAAGGGTCGTCCAAGACCTGAAAGGTCATCCTAAACGTGAAGGGTCGTCCAAGACCAGAAGAGTCGTCCAAGACCAGAAAGGTCGTCCTAGACTCGAAGGGTCGTCCAAGACCAGAAAGGTCGTCCAAGACCAGAAGGGTCATTCAGGACCAAAAAGGTCGTCCAGGACTAAAAAGGTTGTCTAAGACCAAATGAGTCGTCCAGCTCACGAAGTGACCTGGACGATCTCCCAACACTTAGGAAATTTCCAAAAATGGATTTACCTACGTAAGTTTGAGATTCGGACCACGTGGTACTATTTTGTAACGCGAACAAGATCCTTATTTATCGCCATAACTTCTTAATAAGTACTTAACTTCCAGTGGCAGTTATAGAAGATAAGATTGAACATTCTAACTTCTATAGCAGTTGTGGAAGTTAAGTCTGAACCTTATAACTTCCACAAATATTGGGGAAGTTACTAAATAAGTAACCGCTCCAAACTCTCTATATAAGGACTCATCCACATCAAATCGAAGTAAGTTTCCACTACTCCTAAAGTTGGAATTCTTGAGTTCTAGAGGGAAAACTAACTTAAGCATCGGAGGGTTCTTGGCCGGTTCACCCCAGTCACTTTTGATCTTGTGTTTCTTTCTTTTCAGGCCTTCCAAGCAACCATTAGCCCATTGAAGCCCGGAGCATTCAGCCTACTGATTTTCTATGCATCATCAGAAAACACTGCTACCTAAATTCCAAAAAAATTTAAAATTATATTTCCAATAAAATTCTATTACCAAAAGATCATGTAATACACACATTATTAATTCATAGTTTACCATAGATTAAACTCTATTTTTAATAGTTTACTCTACATAAAATTTTATTACCAAAATTACAAGAAATCTTTTCTTTCTTTTTTTTTGAGGTAAAAAATTTAATATTTTACTTCAACTAAAATTCTATTAGTAATTTAACATTAATTAATGAAAATGTAACCACTTGTTACTGTAAGAATAGAACCACTTTTTTTTTTTTTTTTTTTTTTTTTAAAGAAACAAACACACACAGAAGAAAGAGGAAAAAAAGAATATAACCACTTAACGCAACTATAAGAGAAAATAATCATTCAAAGTAACTAGAATTTTTTTAAAATCTAACTTTTATTATATAGTAAATGAAATGAAAATAGCAGCTTTCACAAGTGCATTTCATTTCACTATTATTCTTCTATTGTGACTCCAACTTTTATTATATAATAATAACATAGAACTATATATGAAAGTAGCAGTCTTAAAAAGTGCATTACACTATTATTCTTCTACCAGGATTCTCACTCTAAAACTTATTAGGAAATCTCTAAATTATTCCCAAACTTAACAGTAATTGCATCTTGTTTTCCCAACAATAAAAAATAAAACCAAAAACTAATAACAAAAACAAACAAACAAAAATAAATAGTGTATTCATCCTTGACCGCCTCAAATATCGAACAGCTAAAGACAAAGAATCTCTCTGCCTTCAACTGTCAATTAGCAGGCGCCACATAAGGCACAGCTTCATTTTATGACTGGGCGGCAAAAACCAAGTCTTCAACATTCCTATGACAACCCTAAGTAGATGAAGATTGCCCAATAACAAAGAGCCATACCTTAAATGACACATTTAAAAAATTCTTCAATTGCCAAATGGCATAAAGATATATATTGAATCTCAATATTCTCTTAATACCTTGTCATTGTCACCCAGATCCCATGGCCATGATTCACTTCCTAATTTCGAAACGAAAATTCCATGCTCACTTGGAGTTAGGTTTATATGTATCCATAATTCTTTGTACTATTAAGCTCACTACTCTTTTCCTCTGTTTCTCTCTCTTCCATGGCCAGTACCCCACATGAAAAAATGGCCTCCATTAGCGAAAATTTGCATGTAGAAGAGAATGACTATGTTGAAGATTATGAAGAGATAGGCACATCTTCATGTTGCGGCTGTTTCCAGGGACTGTGCTTTAGATGGTTTCCAAATGATAATGGCGGTGGCACACATAGATATCTAATTCGGCAACAAGGTGGAGAGAAAAAAGAAGACTGGTTGGTGAATAAAATGAGGCAAGTCAAGCAGTTTTCAGAACTGTTGGGCGGGCCAAAGTGGAAGAATTTTATTCGATTGTTTAGTATGCATGGAATTAACAAGAAAAGGAGGGTTCAATTTCAGTATGATCTGCAAAATTACGCACTTAATTTTGATGATGGAATTAATGGGGAAGTAGAAGATGATGCATATCTTGATTTCATGCCTTGATATGTGGCTCCACTAGGGATTACCAAAGGCGAGGCGAGACATGATCTGATGGCTTTTAAATTCCTATTGTTAATGTTGTTGCTTTATTGCTTTTTTATTTTCATGGTTTATGAGATCCTCTAATTTCTTTTTTCTTCTTCTTTTTATTTTTTTATTTTTATTTATTGATTTTTTTATTATGAAAGAATGAACAACTAATTTAGTGCGGAAGATGCTGATACTAATTAGTAATTACTTACAATTGCCCCCATTCTCGAGTTTGTCTAAAACTTTGTTGGACGAACTTAGGAAATTTGACAAGTTAGGAGTATCACTATAATTTTACTTTCACTCTCCAAAACTGTAAAAGGGTGCAATTATTGGATGCAATAACTATTCAATTTCTTGTTGTCACAAGGCAATCCTTCATTCGACGTGATTTGATCGAATGGTCAGAGGGTCAAAGTTGGTAAAACTTCATATTTTGCTCTGAAATTATTGGATTTACCCTAATTTGACTAAATATAGCCAAGGTATTTGGAGAGGTTTCATAGTCTCAATTCATGTCTCAATTGAGATTAGTGGGTTTTTCTTGATTGTCACGTACAAGTGGTAATTCTTCAATTGTAATGAACTGTAAAATCTGAATTTTAAGTGAGGGTGGGCTAATCAATTAAGTTTTTATCATGCCACTCAATATTTTGTCTTGTGAGTGCTCATTTAGCCTAAATCTATTACTTACCCATTAGGGCTTCATGATTTTGTTACTCAAATAAACCATTTGCCTTGAAATTGGACGTTTTTCTTCCAAAATCCATTTTGTGTAATTCTGGGCTTTTATTGGGGAAGGTAGGTTCGTTTCATTAAGGATGAGAGAAATAATATAGGTCATGAACCTTGATTTAAAGAGAAAATAATGAGCTTGATCCGTGATGCAAGAGAAACACTGGTTGTGAGCCCATTTCATGATGGCCATGAGCTCAATCCATTGCGTAGAAAAATATGTGGGCCGTGAGCCCATTCCATGAAGTTGAGAAATGTGAGTCATGAGAAACATCTAGTAAGAGCCCAATCCATGTGATTGGATGAATTTTGGGTTGTTTTGGGATTTAAATGAACTTGGCCCAAAACCCATTCTTTTCTTTTATAAAATACGATGAGGTGGCATGTGTTGCCTAATGGAATGAGGCCACATGACCATGGTAAAAAAAAGATACCTTAACAATTTTTATGTAATGATTTTTAGTAATATACCTTAAGTACAACTTACGTTTTGTCAAAAAAAAAAGAAAAAGAAAAAAAAGTGATGAACATAAGGAAATCAGTAGACTGAATGTCTCAGGCGTTGGTGATCTCAAGGTTACTGGTAGTGTCCTGAAAAAGTAAACACAAAATCAGAGAAGATCGGGAAAGACCGACCAAGAATCCTCCGATGGTAGAGTCAGTATTTTTGGAATTCTAATTTTTGTGGAAGTGTTTGAATGACTTACCCTTTCGTAGATGAATGCTTATATAGCACACAGTTCGGGACGGTTACTGGTTTGGCAACTGCTCTATTATCGAGGAGTTCGGAAGACTCGGAGGTAACTTCCATAACTGCTATGGAAGTTACATGAATTTGTTCTTTGTAACCGTTATTTGGAAACGGTTTATGGTAAAGGACTTTGATCATTATGTTTCGTGCCGAGTATCAAGCTCGTCCTAAGCTCGTTTGGGAAAGACGTCCATGGAATGTAAAGAGGTCGTCCAAACCCTTCTTGGACGAACGACCTCCTCTTGGATGAGTATGCTGTATTAGCAATCTTCTCTACTCGTGGTCTATTTGTATGGTTTCCCTTGGACGACCATCGTAGACGAGTCTGGAGTTAGGTGATTTATCATGCACCATCAGTTGCCCCTTCGTCCACGGGCCGTCTAAGGAAACGTATGCCCTCAATTTATTTTCATTGGATGAGTTCTTTCGTGTCAATGATTAAATGTGCCACGTGTAACCGTCCTATTGGTGACAAGTTATGTCAATTCATGTTTTCGAGGAGTACGCCACATGTCATTTCCTGGTTGGTTGTATCGTTTCAAATGCTTAGGTCAGCTGCTTATAAATAGCGGAATACCTCCTTTACCCTCTACATTTTTTGAAATTTTCCTTCGTCTAGAGCCTCGTCTAGAAGTCTCTCTGCGTCCATAGTCCTCTCTCGTCTAGAGCCAGGTATTCTCTTCTTTCTCGTCTTTAGGTTTTTGGTTTCCAAAAAATGTCTAAAACTATTATTTCTTTGTCTAGCAATAGTACAGAGAAAGCTATAGACGAATATTATGATACAACCAGTGATAGTGGTTCTAGTGATAGTAGCCATAGTAGTAAGGGGAGTTCTACGGACGAGGGATATACCTCTGGTGTCCCTGGGCTTCCTTTAGAAGTTATCCAAGAACAACTTAGGAAGGCATCTGGTTCCCAAGCTGGCTCCCCGTCCAGTGTCCCTCCGTCTAATCCTTTGGATGAAGAAGAGACCGTCTATAGTTGTGCTGTAGGTATTCATTCTAAAACGAATGAACAAAGGCTTAACAATCTTAGGACATGGTACCAGATCCCGGATGAGCTTAACCCTAGGTTGCCCATCCGTGGAGAATGGTGTTGCAATCCTCGTTTTGGAGTAGGTGTCTATGAGGCTTATTTCTTTGGGGGCTTTAGGTTGCCTTTAAATGCATTTGCTAGAGAGTTACTGGTTAGGTTAGGTTTAGGTATATGTCAATTCAACTCTATTGAGTGGAGATTAGTTATCTCTATGCAAATTTTGTGGAGGGAGGTATTTGGAAGGGACTGTCCTCTTACTGTGGATGAGTTCCTCTTTTGTTACAAACCCTCAGAAATAAATCAATCCCTTAGCTTTTACCAATTCACAGCTAAGGGTAAAGATTGTAGATTAATCAAGTCCTTGGCCTCATCCGACAGGAATTGGAAGACAGAGTTTATCTTTGTCTCCGGTTTTTAGGCAGGGAACCCTGTGGACGTTGGCAGGGACCCTTTTGCCCTTTACTCTGGGGACTTAGGGAACCTTCGTCCTGAAGGTACGTCCCTCCCCTTTTTCATCTTTCTTTTTTCTTTTTATCTTGTTTTTTATTTGTTTCTAACCCTTGTTTATCATTTGCTTTACAGGTGTTAAACGACCATCCTTAAGTAAATTTCACCGTGACCGTGTCCACAGGGCTCGTCTTTACGCCGATAGGGATTTTCACTTTGGTCACCCTACGACGTCTTGCCAAGTGGGGACTTGGTTCTGAACCATCAGACGAGGCTATTACTCATGAGGTCACAGTGCGAAGAAGTAAGTTTTCATTTAATGGTCATTTGAACGTCCTGTTATATTTCCTAATCTATTTATAATTCGTCACTCATTGTTATTGTTTTTCGCTTTAGGGATGTCAACAATGAAAGAAAACAAAGAGAAAGAAGTTACAGGTGAGGAGAGTTGTCTTGAGATTCAGTCTCAAGCTCGTCCGTCGACTAGGGACAAAAGGAAATCTTTGCCTAAAAACCTTGATTTGGGAAATCTCCCCAGCCGACGAGGCAAAAAGGCTAAGCATGGGTCATCCCAAACAGTCAAGCCTAATCTTCCTCCGTTTCAGCCGTCCGTCAACATATATGATGTGGACTCGTCCACTCCAATTGAAACCACTTCATCTAAGACTCCTTTGCCCAAGACGACTGTGCCAGCCACGTCCCAGCCTTCACAACAGGTCCTTTTAAATATTATTGAAAATGAAGACCTGGCTTGGGAATGTTTTTAGAAAGCTGTTTCAGACGAGGACATAAACACTTGCTATGACATGTCCCTAAAAGATTTTGAACATTCTGGTGTTCATGATTTTTTAAGGTACGTAATCATATTTTTTCCTTGTCTTTGCTGAAAGATATATCTTTATATATTCTCACCTAAATTTCATTTTTACTAATTTTTTTTTTTTTAGGCTATGTCAAAATTTATTGCAGCATCTAGGCAGGCCATAGGATTGGACAAGATGAAGATCTTGTTAGAGATGAGGATTCAGGAGGTGAACAAAGAGTCTAAGAAGTGGGCTGAGGTAGCTGATAAGGCTAAGAAAAAGGCAAAGGAACTACAAAACTTGATTGAAGAGTTGAAAACTGATGTATTGGAAAAAGATACTCGTCTTGATCATTTACAGAAAAAGAACAACGAGTTGAGTACTCTTCTTTCCAAGGCAAAAGAAGATGCAGTAACTGAATTCAAGGCGTCCAAGCAATACACTGATCTTCTGGACACCAATTATGCAGCAAGCTTTGAGGATTTCAGAATGGATGTTATGGAAAAATTCCCTGAAGTGGACTTTAGCTCCATTAAGCTTAACCTGGCTGCTGCTACTAGCTCTCTTCTTCAAACTAGCTCCGAGGATGTCAATGTGGAAGACGACGCTACTACTCAGCCACGTCATGATGACCCCAACGTTAATGCCCCTTCCTCATAAGGACGAGACCTTTATATTTAGATTATCCTTAGTATTTCTATCCTCATTTTTCTTTTTCTTTTTTCTTTTTGATCCATTGTTTTGGATCTTTTTATTGTATCCTTTTTTTTTTTTTTTATCCATTGTTTTGGATCTTTTTATTGTAACCCAAGTACATTTATCTCGTCCATAGTTTCAGGACGAGCTTCTAAACGACTGCCTTCTAGGGTTTTTATTTAACAAGGGTTTTTGGAAGATGGTTGTCTACCCTTTTTTTAAAACTTTATGAATGTTTCCTTTCTATCATTGTGTGGACGAATGTTGTTGTTTTTTCTTAACATTGATTTCAGCTCGTCCATGGTAGAAATTGTATTTCTTATCATTCATTCTTCTTCTTCTTCTTCTTCTTCTTTTTTTTTTTTTTTTTTTTTTTTTTTTTTTTTGAATTTTACAAGTTATTTTACAAGTATAACTCGTCTTTGGGGATGGTAGCACTTTTTCCCTTAGCTTTTATTCGTCCTTAGACTTGGTAGCTAGTTTTACATTTCATCTGTGAAGCCTAACTTTTTACTTGTCCAAATAATTGGATTGTTATAGTTGGCATCCTGCTTAACATGAAATATTCATGCATGCGTTTCCTCGTCCATGGGTAGGACTAATGCATTAGAGGCTTTACCTCGTCCATCATTTGGACGAATATGCCTTGTTTTTCCTTGCTTTACCCTTAGGGAAGCTTATAGACGTTACATATCTGCGTCCAGAGATTTTACTCGTCTAAGGCTTTTAGCCTTCTTGTGGATTATTTTGAATAAAAACAATATGAATACTAAAAATTCACACAACATTATGTATGTAGCATAAATATTGTTCACAGGCGAGGCTGTGCTTAGAAGCTAATGCCATTAGGGAATTTAATAAATACAAACTCCATAATCTCGTCCATAGCTCACGACACACAACTTTAAAAACTAATATGTCTTTAGAAATTAACACATGCATAAAGCTTATATTTAAACAGACTTTAAAATGAACTTCAGCTGCTCGTCCTAGGTAACGCTCGTCCAAGCTGGGACTTTACTGGTAATACCTTCTCAGGTGTTCAACATTCCAAAGATGCTCCAATTTCCTACCGTCCAGAGTTTCCAAGTAATAGGATCCTTGTCTTTTGCAATTGATAACCTTGTAGGGTCCTTCCCAATTGGGTCCCAATTTCCCATAAGCTGGGTTTCTTATTGCCAAAGATACCCTTTTTAAGACGAGGTCCCCTATGTGGAAACGCCTGGGTTTTACCGTTGCATCATATTGCCTGGCCATGAGGTTCTTATACCTTGCTGTCCTTTGCTCTACGTTCATCCTTACCTCGTCTATTAGATCAAGGTTAAGGCGGAGTTGCTCTTGATTATCCTTGTCTCAGTACTTGACTACCCTGTGGTTGGCCATATGTACTTCTGCAGGTATAACTGCTTCACTTCCATAGGTTAGCTTGAAAGGAGTCTCTCCCGTAGGGGTTCTCACCGTCGTCCTGTACACCACAGAACTCCTAGTAGCTCGTCTGGCCATACTCCCTTTGCCCCCTTAAGCCGAGTTTTGATGATCTTCAACAAGGATCGGTTTGCAACTTCGGCCTGACCGTTTGCTTGTGGGTGGGCGGGTGAGGAGTAATGATTCTAAATCCCGAAGTGTTCACAGAAGTCTTTGAAGAGTGCGTTGTCAAATTGTCGTCCATTATCAGAAACCAACACCCTGGGTACTCTAAACCTACATACGATATTTTTCCAGATGAAATTCTTAACATTTTGTTGAGTGATATTTGCCAAGGGTTCTACTTCTACCCACTTCGTGAAATAATCAATGCCAACCACCAAAAACTTCATCTGTCTTGTACTGAGTGGAAAGGGACCCAAGATGTCTAGTCCCCATTGTGCAAAAGGCCATGGGGCCATCATCGGGGTGAGGTATTCTGATGGTTGTCTGGGGACATTACTAAACCGTTGGCATTGATCGCAGACTTTGACATATGCCTTGGTATCAACTTGCGTATTTGGCCAGTAGTAACCTACACGGACAACCTTATGGACGAGCAATCTAGCTCCTGAGTGATTGACACATGCTCCTTCATGAATCTCCCTCAATACATAATTTGCCTCGTCCAGGGCTAAACACCTTAAATAAGGTTGTGAAAAACCTCTTTTGTACAGTACCTCGTCCATGAGAATGTACCTGGCCGATCTGACTCTGAGCTTCTTGGCCTCGTCTTTTTCTTCTAGAAGCTTTCCGTCCTTCAAGTATGATACTATTGGAGTCATCCAATTTTCTCTGCCTTCTATTTGCTGTACTTCTGGAAAGTCTATGCTGGGCAGGTATTGAATTTCATCAAACTTGTCCATTGCTTCACTTGCTGAGGCTTCCTTTGCTAAAGTGTCTGCTTCCATGTTCTCTTCTCTTAGGATCTGAACAAAATCAGTTTCTTTAAACTTCTTTACAAGGCGTACCACCTTATTAAGGTATTTCTTCATTCGTTCTTCTTTGGCTTCGCATTTCCCATTTACTTGGCCTATGACCAGCTGAGAGTCTTCCAGGACGAGTACCGATTCTGCTTCCACAGACTTGGCCAACTCTAACCCTTTAAGAAGGGCTTCATACTCAACTTCACTGTTGGTCGTTTGATACTGCAGACGAACCTTGTGCTTCAATTTATCTCCCTACGGGGATTGTAAAACAACTCCTATTCCTCCTGCACGTTGTGTAGATGATTCATCCACACAGACGATCCATTTCTTACTGTTTTCCACCTCGCTTAAGTCATCATAACTCGGAAGTAATGTCTCAACTTCTTGGAAGCTGTTATTAATGCAAAGGCCAACTTCTCTAACAGTGGATACCGTCCTTCCGCTCCTTTGAGCGCTCTGCTTGTGTAGTAGACTGGCTTCTGCACCCTTCCTTCTTCCCTAATCAACGCTGAATTTACAGCATGTGGAGTCACTGCCAAGTACAAGTACAATTCTTCTCCCAATATAGACGGACTCTGCAAGGGAGCCATTGTGAGATATATCTTCAGGTCTTGGAAAGATTTTTGGCACTCGTCCGTCCATTCAAATGTCTTTCTAAAAACCTTAAAAAACGGAAAACACTTGTCAGTAGCTTTAGAGACAAACCTGTTAAGGGCATCAACTCATCCGGTAAGAGATTGGACTTCTTTGATGCTTCGGGAAGGCTCCATATCCAATATCGCTTGTATTTTATCAGGATTTGCTTCAATTCCTCTATGCGAAACCATGAATCCGAGGAACTTTCCTGATGAAACTCCAAAAGCGCATTTGCTGGGGTTCAACTTCATATTGTACTGCCTAAGTGTGTTAAAGGTTTCTTGCAGGTCGTCTAGGTGCTTCCCTTCGTCCAGGCTCTTCACCAGCATATCATCCACATAAACTTCCACATTCCGCCCAATCTGTGGACGAAACATATGGTTAACCAACCTCTGATATGTTGCCCCTGCGTTCTTCAAACCGAAGGACATCACTTTGTAACAAAACAAGCCTTGACTGGTGATAAAGGATGTTTTCTCTTGGTCTGCCTCGTCCATCTTTATCTGATTGTATTCGGAGAAAACATCCATAAAACTAAGCAGCTTGTGACCTGCAGTAGAATCCACCAGCTGGTCAATGCGTGGCAACAGATAGCTATCCTTGGGGCAAGCTTTGTTTAGATCAGTGAAATCTACGCACATTCTCCACTTTCCGTTTGCCTTCTTGACCATCACTACATTGGCTAACCAATCCGGATAATAAACCTCTTGAATAAACTTCATTGTGGCCAACTTTTGCACTTCTTCCTTAATAGCATTGTCTCTCTCAAGGGAAAATACTCTTTTCTTCTGACGTATGGGTTTAGAAGAAGGATACACATTTAAACGGTGGGTAATGACACTAGGGTCTATACCTGGCATATCCTCATGGCTCTAAGCAAACACATCAGTATTTTTCTTCAAAAAATGGACGAGATCCTGTTTAGTCTTTTCTTTTAAATCTGCTCCAACCCTGGTACACCTCTTGGGGTTATTCTCGTCCAAGAAAATGTTCTCTAATGCTTCGGTGGACTCTGCCACAACTTTCCTTTCCTCAATATTCATCGTCTGAACTTGCTCGTCCATGGCCAACATGGCCAGGAAGCATTCTCTTGCTCCCAGCTGATCTCCCTGCAATTGTCATATCCCATGCTCCATTGGAAATTTGACTGACAAGTGGTAAGTGGACGTAACTGCTTTCTAACTATTTAAAGTTGGTTTTCCAATTATAGCATTGTATGAGGATGAACAATCTACCACCAAGAAATTCACGTCCCTGGCTACCTGTCGTGGGTATCCCTCTACCACAACAGGTAATGTGATAGTACCTACAGGCTGCACCTTCATTCTACCGAAACCTACCAAGGGAGAGTTTACTGGACGAAGTTGGTCTCGTTCGAGCCTCATTTGCTGAAAGGCAGGGTAATATAGAATGTTCGCTGAACTTCCATTGTCCACCAACACCCTTCTGGTTGTATAGTCAGTAATAAGCAAAGTAATAACGATGGCATCGTTATGGGGGTGGTGAACTTTTTCAGCATCTACGTCTGTGAATGTGATTGCTGGCTCGTCCGTGATCCTCGTCCTTGGAGGTCGTCCAGAGAGTTGAACATTCTGTACCACTTTCAGATACGTCTTTCTGGACTTGGACGATCGACCTGCTGAACCTCCTCCTATAATAACTCTTATCTCTCTAAGCGGGGGTCGCAACGATTCTTCTACCTTCCCTTTCAACTTCTCATCCTTATGCTCTCGTCCAAGGAAATTTCTCAACTTTCCTTGTCTTATAAGATTTTCAATCTGCTGTTTCAGATCGTAACATTCGTCTATGTCGTGCCCATGGTCTCTATGGAAGCGGCAATACTTGTTCCTATTGCGCTTGTGGGGATCTCCCCTCATTTTCTCCGGCCACTTCAAGGAAGGATCATCCTTGATTTACATGAGAACTTGCTCAAGGGGCATGTTCAATGGCATGTATTGTTGATTCCGTGCCGAAGGGCCTGCCTTCTTGTTATCTCGGTCCTTCTTATCTTCCGTTCGTCCCTTCTTTGGACAGGGACCTTGCACGGAATGATGCGCAAGGTTTCCTTCCATTCTCTCAGCTCTCTTTCTCTTCTTAGCTATGATCGCATCCTCTGCATTCATAAATTTTTGGGCTGAATGGACGAGTTCAGCCATGGATTGAGGTTCTTTCTCATAAATCTTGTGGATGAATAAATCAGAATTAACCCTATTATGGAAGGTCGCTAAGAGTAGCTTGTCATCCACTTCATCCACCGTCAGGGCTTCCTTGTTGAAACGAGTGATAAAGGACCGCAGGCTTTCATTCTCCCCCTATTCTATAGCCAACAGGCTGGACGAGGAAAGCTTGTGTCTCTATCCCCCAATGAAGTTATTAACAAACAACTTGCTCAACTCTTCGAAAGAACTTACCGAATTCGGGGGTATTTTACTGAACCACACTCGTGCCGGACCTTTGAGGGTGGTAAGGAAGGCTCTACACATAATTTCATCCAGGACTCCTTGAAGGTGCATCGTAGTCTTAAAAGTAGCAATATGATCAAATGGGTCACGCGTTCCATCATACGAATCCAAGGAAGGCATCTTGAATTTTGGAGGCAAGGGGTGACCATTGATGGAAGCCGTGAAGGGGGAGTCTGTTCGGTGAACTAGATCCTCTACGGGATTTGCTCTTCTCATGTTCTCCCTCATCTCATCCATAACCCTCCTCATCTGGTCTATCTCCCTCTCCAAGTGTGGCACCCTTCTTGATGTGGTGCCCCTTGATTGGCTTTTAGGCTCAGCATTTCTTCCATCTCCCTGGCTCTAGCCTTGCTCTTCTCCATATGCCTCATGCCGTTGCCTCCTGAAGTTAATCTCCCTTGTCAATTCTTGGTTTTGGCGAGTTAACTCCGCCATAGCGGCTACCATGGATTGCGCATGTTGAACAGAGGATGGTTGCATGGCAGGTGCAGATTGATGATCGCGGGGGGGATTGCTAGAGGCATCTCTACTCTCTTGATGGCCTGGACTAGTAGCCCTCGATCTTGTCCGAACCATTGCAGCCTTTTGTGGAGAAAGGAATTCTAGAACTCAAAGATAAGATCTAACAAAACTCTTTCCCACAGACGGCGCCAACTGATGAACACAAGGAAATCAGTAGGCTGAATGTCTCGGGCGTTGGTGATATTAAGGTTACTGGTAGTGTTCTTAAAAAGTAAACACAAAATCAAAGAAGACCGGGGAAGACCGGCCAAGAATCCTCCGATGGTAAAGTCAGTATTTTTGGAATTCTAATTTTTGTGGAAGTGTCTGAAAGACTTACTCTTTCGTAGATGAATGCTTATATAGCACACAGTTTGGGACGGTTACTGGTTTGGCAACTGCTCCTATTATCGAGGAGTTCGGAAGACTCGGAGGTAACTTCCATAATTGCTATGGAAGTTACATGAATTTGTTCTTTGTAACCGTTATTTGGAAATGGTTTATGGTAAAGGACTTTGATCATTATGTTTCGTGCCGAGTATCAAGCTCGTCCTAAGCTTGTTTGGGAAAGACATCCATGGAATGTAAGGAGGTCGTCCAAACCCTTCTTGGACGGACGACCTCCTTTTGGATGAGTATGCTGTATTAGCAATCTTCTCTACTCGTGGTCTATTTGTATGGTTTCCCTTGGACGACTATCGTGGACGAGTCTGGAGTTAGGTGATTTATCATGCACCATCAAAAAGTACAACTTACGTTAATTAAACTCACAAAATAATTAAATCATAACAATTTTAAACCATATATGGTAACCTTTTGTCCCTCTAAGATTTTAGATATTGAGTTGAAAAAAAAAATGAAATTATTGAATTCATTATATAATTATTTTCAAATTTTATTTCTTATAACTCATTCTAATGAAAAATAATAAATTAGTATTTAAACTCTTTAAACAGTAACACTCTCTTTGTGTACTTTTTTCTCATCAATAAAATTTTTTGCTTTTTTGCTTTTTTATTTATTTATTTATTTATCTTTGTTCTTCTGGTATAACTTTTGAACATAAATAAACAATAAACATTGATATAATAGGAAACATTTCTTTATATATTTTCAAGTGAGGTTTGACTTGTTATATATATAAATAGATATATCAACCAAAACAATAAAGATTACATAAAAAATTGTAGGAATAAAAAAACTATCAAATAGAGGGGAATTTTTGGCAAGGCTGAGAGAATTACCCTCACCAACTTGACTCTTTACCTTTGTCAATTGACAGTCTTTTGTTATCAAATAAAAAAATTTGAGATTAAATTCAACCTATAACAAAAGAAACTTATTAATGTTATAATCATAAAACATACACCATTACTTAGACTTCTAAAGAACTAAAGTCTTGTACAATGAGATAAATAGATACGTGCGCATGCTTCATAGCATCTTCTTTAAAGGATAAGTTTTCAAACTAATATGACAATGAGATATGATCGTTTTCTACCTTTTATAGAATTAATTAGCCATTAAAATCATGTTATACATACTTTAAACATAGATTTATCAAAAAACACATCTAATAATTTTAGTATATGATAAAGCTATTGATCAGCAGTGTAACCTTAAATAAAATAAAAAAAATGTAACTTAATCACAACCATATAAATGTCACTTATACGTGGCTGAACTAATATATCTAAATGTCACTTATTTGAACTAAAATCAGGGAAATATGGGACCTTTTTTTTTTTTTTTTTTTTTTTTTTTTTTTTTTTTTGTTGAGAAACAGGAAATATGGGACTTTGATAGTAAAGTAAAATATATAGCTGCAGAATTAAAAATATATATAAAAATTGGAGAACCATAGAATAATACTTATATATATCCTTAGCTTTTGATCAATAATTTTGTAAATTTCGTTGATAGTGACTAGATTTCAAATTCAAATCTCTATCCACCCCAAGCTATACATAGAGATTTGAATATGAAAAACAAATAGCAATTTTTTTTGGGAAAAAAAAAGTTGTTCTAAATTTTTATTGGCACAACTTAATGTAAATAGTTGATTACATATTGTAAATACCTAGAAATGAACTACACTACTATATCAAGCCAAAAAAAAAAATTTGTTCAAATATTTTCTTTTTCAAGAGTTGATTTATAGTTGCACAAAACAGTAAAATAGCAGGAATTTATTCAAACATATCCCCCTAAATTTAGTGGACAAAAGTGTAAACTTTAAATTGAAATAAATAGAAAATTATGACATTAAACCAAAAAAAAGAGCCTCCCTTAAGTCCCAAAGTTCTGTAACAATACTATAAGATTAGATTATAAAAAGTGAGCCCATATCAGTGGCGGCATCACGTTGAAGGTAGTCACAGGACCACCCTAACTTGAAATTATTATTATTTTAAATTATATTTAATATATTTAAAATTTTATGATTTGTATACCTTAAAGAAAAAAAGTGACCACCCTAAAAAAAAAAAAAAATTGACCACCCTAAAAAAACCTTTAGATGAAATTTGGTTGGCTTCTTCTTCAGTCCTTCATCGTCGTCTTCTTGCTCAATTCTAGTGCTTTGTATTCTTCAGTTCTTTTTTTTTTTTTTTTTTTCTCTCTTGCTATTATCCGGCCCTTACCCCACATGAATGAAGTTATTAGAGTTTGAAATTTCAATAGATGGTAGACTATTGGATAGTAGAGACTACTATTAGAGAATAAAGTGACGAAACAAATTACTGATTTCACTCTTTCTACGGGACCTTGAGCCTCATGTAGAAGGCTTTAAAGCTTAAAATTAAAATTATAAGTTATATTACTTATTGAATTATTGTGATATTCGCATCAATGTGCAAATTTTTTTGTCTATTTTAGCATAAGAATGTATCCTTTTTATTTTACCCAATCATTTTTCAAAATACTCTATATCAAATTATTTATTTTATACTACAATCATTGGGGTGAGACAATGTATTTACAACTTTTACACATTGAATTGTTAATAGAGTAACACTAGTTACACACACAAAATTAAAGTATTAAGAAAGATTTTGTAATGATATGCATACAACAAAAATAATGCAACAACAAAAATTAAAGTTGAGTTGAATTTTCATCTTAATTGAGTAATTCTATAAACACAATATTGGATAAATGATTGCTTAGTTATGTATATTAATGAGATATAACTTATAGCATTGGTAATGAAACTATCATGTAACGAATTCAAAATATGAAAATTTGTAGAATGAAATTATAAAATTTTATGTATTTGCATGCATATTTTGTAATGTCAATATATTCAAGTTTTTTATTAAATTTTATATAATTTAAATTTCTTACTGACCACCCTAAAAAAAATTTATGGAGCCGCCACTGGCCCATATGGAATGGATGTTGTAAGTTATTTAATCTATTTTATATGTTTGTAATACAAAATTATGTTTACATTTATGTTTATGTTTAATATATATTCTAAAAAAACCCATTAAAAATTTCATTCTAGTCACTTGTGACTCTCTACCATTTAGATGGAAAAGGGCACATTCCATATGGAATAATAAAGTGTCAAAGCTTGTTAAGATGTTTTTCTCTGGTCGCATCACTTAGGATAGTTCCAACCATGGAAGAGATAAGCATTAAATTTAGAAAGGATAGTTGTTTCACATTCCTTTTCATAAATGGAAGTCTATGAATAATTTATTCCTTTAGTAACATAATTAATGACAGAGTTAGGATTTGAAAATAGGGGGTACGATATGTTAAAGTAAAGTAAAATGAAGGTTTATGTAATTTTTAGATATTAGATATTTGTTTTTGTTTTTTAATTTTTTTAGAATTTTTTTACATTTTTTCAAGGCCATTTAAATGATATGGCATAGTTAAATTGACATGCCATGATTTTCTTAAGCCAACTGTTATAAACTTCTTGAATTTCTGTGTTACGGGAAGTGTATTATTGATGTGTATACTACGGCGCTCTATTACGGGAAGTGTATTGTTGATGTGTATACTGCGGCACTCTATTACAATCCATTAAGATATGCGTTTTCTATTTATGTCTCTTATTTTTTTAATTTCTCTTTGTCATGGATACCAACTTCATCCTTCAATATTTGTTTAAAAAATAATTTCACTTGCTTTATAATTATTTTATGAAAATTGGGATAATTGTTATTAATTATATATATATATATATAAATTAATTTGGTATCATATTGTTATACATTTACTATAATTATTAATGCTTTTTTTAATC
Source organism: Notholithocarpus densiflorus (assembly GCA_030021035.2). Classification (NCBI taxonomy): domain Eukaryota; kingdom Viridiplantae; phylum Streptophyta; class Magnoliopsida; order Fagales; family Fagaceae; genus Notholithocarpus; species Notholithocarpus densiflorus. The sequence goes on from JARYZH020000841.1 coordinate 52,054, forward strand.
AAGAAATCAACACTCAATTCCATATACAACAATTGGTATTTCATGATTTAAATAGTCTATAAATTTTGAAACACTAACACAACAACCTTGCTTCCTTGAATTAATTTTTTATGTACATTGATTTTAGAAAAATATTTATACTATTATTCTCTTTCATTTTGTTTTTTCTATTTGAAGAAATTTTCTCTTTACATGTCAAATTTTGATTTGAACATTAAATTTTTCAATATTTTCACTTTTATGTGCATAGAGTTATATAGAAAGTGCACAAACATAAACATAAAAATAATTATAATTTACTCTTGTAAAATACAAGTGTATGTTTAAGTATATGTTTATGTTAATTTGTTTTATCAAAAAATAAATATTAAATATTAACAAATAATTAATTCCAAGTTGATAGTTTTAACTAAACAATTTAAATTCTTTGGAGCATAAGTTGAATGTCATTTTTTTTTTATTTGCTTCATTTTTTTAAATAGTCAATAATTTTTCTTTTATTTTAGTCTTAAAAAAATGAGATCGTAAACAAAGTCATGTTTATCTTTATTATTCAAAATCAATCAATAAAAAATACAACAAGTGCAACATGCAATTTGACTGTCACATTTGTAGATATCACAATGGTATCCTACAAACAAATTTGATGATTCACCAACTCAAAATGTTAGTAAAGCTACACCAACACAACAGAAGATATACATAGATCCTATTATGAATCAATAACATTAAACTATATTATTAATAATAGATTTTAGATATAATACAACAAAAACACATTAATTATATATTTCAGATATAATACAATCAAAAACATTTTATATATATTATTTTATACATGACTGCAACCTTTCTAGAATATGATGAATTTTTTGGAATCACAAAAATATTTTGTTAAGCCACTATAAATCTTTCAAAATTATCTTGATTTGGCAATCAATTATTTATACAACCTAAATGGTGGAATGCGTACTCTAAAAACTCTGGCACTCCATTTACACATACATTTACATATCCAATTAATTACTTATACATGCAAATGAGGAATTCAACTTGAGACTTGTTGAGTTTTTGAAATCTCAAATTTTAATTTATTATTTTTGAAACTGTAGGATCAAATTTTTCGCACCCCCTAAATTGCAAGATTTAGAATATAATTTTATTAAAAAAAGAAAAATAAACATGTGTGAGTCGAAAGTCCTGAGATTCTATGCAAATGGGCATTATAGACTTTAAGAAGAAAAGGACTTCAGTTGTATTATTCATAACAGGTCCTCAGGCATGCAGATGATGGACTTTTGAGTACAATTGTTCCTTGCTCTCTTTTACGCTTCATACTTTTTACTGAAAATTTCTGGATCCCTTTTCTTGGGGATTTATACTTTATTTATAGGGAAAGAGACCCCCCCTCCACCATCCACCTATAGGGTGGATGATGGGGGTGAAGCTACTTGTCCCATATGGATTCCCCCCCCCCCCCCCGTACTACTAGCACTAAGACCCAGGAAGTATAGGTGTACAACACTGTTTTGATGGGTCACTTTATAATAAATGTGACTTGGCTGGTAGGTATAGATCATTTAATGCGGAGGTAATGGTTGCCGAGTTTAAACATTATCCCTGCTAGCCCATCTAATGCAATTTCCTTTTAAGTTTGCTAGCTTCTCCATCTTTTACGAAATACAAAGAGTTTGAGGGCTCCCCTTGGTCAATCTATCAAAACAAAACCTAGAGGGTTAGTAAAAATTTTATTAAGGGGTTTAGACCAAAAATGGTCCCAATTAAGAAAACTTTAAGTTTTGAAGGTGTTTTAAAGGAAAACTCCCTCTTGAATTACTATTTTTCTAGTGTTTTTGGTGGTGTTTTGGGAAAAGAGCCTATAAGGAATTTTATATTGTCAAGAGGGGGGTGTTGGGTCAATCATTCCCAAACGATATGAGATTAACTTTGCACCAAATTCCATAAAAAAATTTCCTTACATAACTCTGCCAAATAAACTTGCGTATGCATGCTTATGAAGATGCAAACACAACTTGGCTGCATACGAGGGCTTTGTTCCTATGTACACAAGTCTAGGTTGTATTTCCTTTAGTTAGTTAGTTAGTTGAGATAATGATGAGTTAGTTAGGATGTAAGTACATGTAGCTCATTTAACCTATGGCTTAATTCATAAAACACATGTTGAATTAACTAACCAATTATCTTAAGCCATGTGGGCCAATGGCATTAGAGCTAGTCTCCTATACATGATTATAATTCAATATTAGATATCAATGAAGAATAAACCAATTGCTTAGTGCATATCTCTCTCTCTATGGAGGTCTAGGTCCCCTTGAAGTGGCCTACAACAACTAATATTCCAATTCACTATTCTTAGTTGTCCACAATTCATATTCATATTCTAGCAAGTTCTTATCATAATCCAACTACTAGAGAGAGGTTCAATACATAAAAATGTGCTAGTGTACTTTGTCTGTGTGAGAGATCAGAAAAGATGAGGTAGGGTTTTGAAAACATGGAGACACTCTCTCTAGCTCAGTTTTGGATGGAGGCATAAGTTGAGTATATGTGTGTGTGTGTGTGTGTGTGTGTGTGTGAACTAGGGTTTTAAAGCTTTTTGGAAGGTTTTGGATGTTCTTAAGGGTCTGGGGTTGCCCCCTCAAAGATTTAAGTATTAGGACCCTAAATATGGTTCTGGAAGTGAGGCTGCGCACACAGCCTCGTGAGCGTGCATACACAATCCCAAAGGTGTGTACATAGAACCCTAATTTTGACTGCATTGATAGTTTGACTTCAAACGTCCATAATTCACTCATTTTAAATCCAAATTGGGAAAAATTTGAATTCAATTAAAGCCCAAGATGTCTACTTTCCAATTAAAAAATTCTCATTCAAATATTCATTGTGGTTCAAATGTTATGGTAAAAACAGTGAGAAAAAAGTCATTTTTCAGCATTGTTTTCAAAGCGATTTGGAGTACTTTTAAGTTATGATTATCTTCGGACTATTGAGAACTTCAATCACCCTTAATTGACGTATTTCAAGCTCATCATTGGAACTAAGGATTAAAGATTATTAATGAGTACAAAATGAGGTGACTACAGAGGTACTGGGCATATCATTTTTGTAGCCTAAAAATGCTTAAAATAATTTATTGACGTGGCATCATTTCATTAGAAAACTAAACACATAGGGGCAAGCTTATGTGACACTTAACAGAAAATATGGATTGAGAGGCTGCTGATGCAAACAGAATATAACTTTAGGGGGTAAAATCTAAAATTTGAAATAATTAAAAAATTTAAAGTGTAAAATTCAAAAACCCCTAAATTTTAGAGGCACAATTTGCACTTTAGCCTTAAAATAATATAAAATAAATAGTGACACTCCTTTTAAATTTCAAAAGCTTTTGATAGTAGATATTATTCATTGTAGTATTTTGAAAATTTGACAATAGAGTTTTACTTAGAGAAAATGTGTTGTGTTAATTATTGTAATACTTAGCATAATACAAGTAGGAAAAAAAAAGTAATAACAAAAAAAAAGGCGAAGGTCTTTGACAACATGGCCTTTTCCTTAGATCACATATTTCTGGACAAAGCGGCATAATGGAATTTCTTTTTTCTTTTCTTTTTTTGTGAAGACTACAACTTTATTAAGAAGAATATAAAGGTTATTAACGGGTACAAAATGATGTGTTTACATAGGTGCAAAATGAGGTACTGGCCATATCATTTTAGTAGCCTAAAATTTTTTAAAATTAATTTACTGACATGACATTATTTTATTGAACGAACTAAACACGTGGAGCAAGCTTATGTGACACTTAACAAAAAATATGGATGGAGGAGGGGCTGCTAATGCAAACGAAATTTAACTTCAAGAAATGAAATCTAAATTTTGAAATTTCAAAGTTTAAAATAAAAAATATAAAAACTCAAATTTTAGAAGTGTAGTTTGTACTTTAACCTTAAAATAGTATTAAATAAACAGTGATACTCCTTTTAAATTTGTAAAATTTTTATTAATAGATATTATTCATTGTAGTATTTTAAAATTTTGACAATAGAGTTTTACTTAATTAGAGCTAGCAAATGTGTTGTGTTAATTATTGTAATTATTAACATAATACAAGGAGGAAAAAAAAGTAATAAAAAAATAAAGGCAAGGACTACTATAATATCTTTAAAAAAAATAAAAGGTCTTTGACAACATAACATTTCCTTAGATCACATTTTTTTTTAAAAGTGGCATAATGTTATTTATTTATTTATTTTATGAAAAAAATGCAATTTTATTAAGAAGAATATAAATTCAGTTTATCATGAGTCAAAGTTGACTTAATCATATCTAATTTTTTCTCTATCCAAATTTCATATTCCTTGACATATTGATTCAAGAGGTGTGCTTGTTTATTGCCTTCTCTCTCAACATGTGAGATTTGCACAAATCGAAAACCGTAGCTTATGAGTTATGACAAATATATCCCTGAGATGATGTTATAGAAAACTTGTGAATTCTTTTTTTTTATTTTTTATTTATTATTATTATTTTTTTATGAGAGACAATTTGTGAATTCAAAATAAGAAGTGATTATGAGAAAAATATAAGAGTATATGTTAGGAAAGACCTCTAAGAGAAAAATTAGAACCACAACCAATTCAATGAACTAACGAATTAGCAATGAACCTTGGATCACATGCTAATGGCAATGAACTAACGTATAAAGGCAGTTGTTACTAAAATGCACTACATTTTAACACCGATCTCAACACTGAACGCACACCAACAAGGCATCAATTACGTAAAGTAGTGTTTGGTGAAATATCCCGAGTCCCAGAGTCTCAGGCCTGTTTGACAGAGAAGTTTGAATAATATTGTTTGTAGTTTTTTAAAATATGTGTGGGTGAAAAAATGTGTAAAAATGTATGTAATATTATTTAAAAATTGAAAATATGTTGTTTAGCTACTCTACCAAATAGGACCTCAGACTTTGCAGCTCACACGCTCATACATTGTCCCACCATTTAAGATTTAATGCTTCAAATGAGAAATGATATGTTCACAATATTTTCATAACAAATCTTAAGTGACAGGTTGTTACTGGTTGTTATTATTGGGGTAAAAAAGTAATCTTAGTTAGGTTCAAATTTGAACCAATAACAACTAATCATCTGTAATTTGTTGTAAAAATATTGTAAAAATCTTGTGTACATAGCATCTCTCACTTCAAATACATATTTTCCTATTATTTGGCTGCATCGAAACCTCCTAGCATGCACGCGCACATATGCTGCTTGTTCATGAATCACGGGTCACTTCTCTCTCCTAGTCCTTCTGAGAATCGATCTTATCCTGTTATCCTTAGAAAAGGACGCAGCCCTGTAGTCCCGCTTCGACAAAACGTTGGCCATAGCGGAAACGCAAAAGGAATAATTCCTTTTTTTTCTTTTTTCTTTTTTAACTACATATTTGGACTTTATTTTTAACAACATATTTTAATTTAGTTTTTAACTTTTCAATTATGTTAATTTGGTCTCTAATATTTTTTTTTTCTTTTCAAGTCAATTTAGCTTATACTGTTATCTATTAGTTGATGTGACAATAAACTAATTTTATATTTTAGCCGTTAGCTATATTAGAAATTTTCATCCAAAAAATAGTGGCAAAGACTAAATTAACACGACACTAAAAAATTATGGATCAAATTAACTCAATTGCAAGATTAGGGATCAAATTGAAATAAGGTATAAAGGATAATGACGAAATATGTAGTTTACCCTTCCTTTTTTTTTTTTTTTTTTGATTAAAAGGTAGAAGGCATTACTTGTGCTTTTTGAAGAGTTTATCCTTATTGGTTCAATAGTTTAAAAAATAAATTAATGAAAATATAACCATATTTTAAAAATAAAGTTTAAAAAATACATTATTTTTGGGTTTCAATTAGCTCGTAAAGTCTTTTGTCATTAAATAAGGGATCTAAGTTGGAATTCTACGTACACCTAAATAAACTATGAATTTAAATTCCATATGCTCTAAAAATCAATTCGTATATAAATTTAATAATAAAGATCAATAATCATGCAACATAATTCATTTATTCACGTCTTATCATATTTTTTTTAAAAAAATTTATACGTAAGTGAAATAAATCGAATAAGAAGGAAAAAAAATTACACTACAAAAAAATCGTCATGTCCCAACGTTTTTTTCCTGGTGCTTTTGACCCTATCCCAGCGGTTTTCAAAACGCTGGGATAGCCCCTTTTTTTGTAGTGTTATAACAAACAATAGTCAGTTTTGGAATCAAGCTAAGTCAGTTACATCTTCATAATTTCACTATTTTTTTTCTTTTTTTCTTTTTTGCTTTATTTTTTGTGGCACAAAAATTGTTGTTACAAAAAGATGAGCAATATAAATATTGATATACTTTAGTCAATACGAATCTCCCTCTTTTGAATCCAAAAAAGTTAGCACAACTGTTCGTTAAATATTTTGGATTAATACTAATTTTCTTTTCTTTTTTTCATGGACAATGTCAAAGATACAAATTATTTTACAATTTTTTTTTAATTTAATAAAAAACTAATATGGTAAATGGTTATTGTTAAGTGAAAAAATGATGTTAGTAGTGGAACTAAGTGAGAACCAATAATAACTGGCCATAACAACAGTTTATAAAAATGTTGTAAAATAATTTTTGCCTGTAACATTACTCTTTTTTCATACATAAGAAGCCTCACTTAGTTTTTGTTGTAGAGAAACCATATTATACTAACTAGAATTTAAAAAAAAAAAAAAAAAAAAAAAAAAAAAACCAGTTAAGAGGTTAGGAGCTTTACAGCTTAATTGATTAGGTTATGTTTGATAACAATTTTTGTTTTCTATTTTTTAAAACTTGTTTTTGAAAATAGAAAGAAAAAACAATTTTATTGTATTTTTGAAATAAAAAACATGCTTGGTTAGTTGAAATTAAAAATATATAGTTTTTTGAAGAAAAAAAATAGAAAATATTGAAATATGTTGTTACTAGAAACTGAAAACAATCTTTTGTCTGTTTTCAATTTCCTTCACAATTTGAGTTTTGAGAACAATTTTTGTTTTCTATTCATTTTGAATTGCCAAACAAGTTTTTTAGTCTCAAAAATAGAAAATTGTTTTTGAAAACAGAAAATAAGGGGAAAAAACAATAGCATCTCTTAGTGTTTTTAACAGAGACATTTAGAATTCAAATCACTTTATTTCCTGCTATTAATGTATATAAAAAAATGTTTTGATTTGGTGGGTAGAATATACACTAATGGACAATGAATTTACAAATTAAGCAAAACTAATGGTCCGTTTGGATTGAGGGGGAAGGAGGGGGAGTAGAGTAGAGTAGATTTAATACAAAATTAGCTTATTTTAAACCAACTCTACTCTACTCTTCTTTACTCCCCCTCCTTCCCCCCTCCATCCAAACATACCATAAATACTTCTTTTTAGGTTGGGGGTTAAGGTCCTTATAAAGTATTAGTTTTTTGATTGGAGTATGAGTTATACAGATTACAGATAGTTAAAATAGATCTAAATTGAGAGATTTAGAATTCAAAATCTCCCATTTTCTATATCTGTCAAACTATTTCCCAAAAAAAAAAGAGCTAGCTAATTGAGCTTCCTTAACTTTTTTTCTTTTTTTGAGCTAGCTAATTGAGCTAACTTTTTTTTGAGCTTAACTTGAAGCCGTTACTTACTAGTGATAGTTAAAGCCAAAGGTAGGCCATGTGTCATAGTAGTACAATTGTTAGTGGAAATAAATAAAGGTCACGCGGGTTTAACACAAAAACCGGGCACCACGCACGTCCCACGGTTTCATCGTTTAGCATCTAGCTGGCTCATTCGACTTCCTCACATCACTTCCCTAAACTAACTTCCATTATATATATTCAGCCGCTCTTTCCTTTTTCTTTCAGCCACGATTTTCATCGTCTCTTCTTCTACACACTAACAAAAACTCAATTTCTGCCACTCTTGAATCTACAATATACTCACTTTTGTGTCTTGCTTTGGAATATATATACAAAGATTACAATGTTTAACGATTACGGGCAGCAATCATCATCAACGGCTTCTATTAAGCACAAGGTGAAGACTTCGATGTGCTGTTTCTCGCCTTCGGTTCATGATCATCAGCAGTTGAAAAGCGAGGACAAGCCACGGACGACGTCGCCAAGGTCACCGTACACGTGGCTGAAATCGACGGCCAATGAGCTGCCGGAGATACGCTTCAGGTGCATGAACTTTATCTCGAGGATCGGTAAGACCCGTAGGAACCACCACATGCGGTGGCACTCCGCTGATTTCAGCTACGACCCTTCGAGTTATGCTCTCAATTTCCAGGACGACACCCGTGTCGACGACGAGTGTCCCCTCAGCTTCTCCGACAGGTTGGCCGCGTCGCCGCCTCAGCCGGCGGATTCCGCTAAGTGTGAGCCACGGCGGAGGGAGATCGTTGCGTTTAGCTAAGGAAAAAAGAAGTGATCTTTTCAGTTTTCGTCCTCGTGTGGTTTTTACGTAATGTACAAAGGTTTTGTGATGATCAAGTATACATATTGATGTTGTGGGAAGTTGTACTTTTGTATGATTTTATGTATATTTAGTATTTTGGTTTTGATTGATTTCTATAGATATGAATTATGCTTAACAAAAAAGTTATCATAATTATCAAAAACTTACTTGGTGTTTACAACAATGTGCCTGA